>CATOCB010000256.1:0-82323 GCA_951411735.1 Somateria mollissima | reverse complement strand
GGATGCCATCGGGGACCAGGACTGGGGACCAGGACTGGGGACCAGGACTGGGGACCAGGACTGGGGACCAGGACTGGGGACCAGGACTGGGGACCAGGACTGGGGACCAGGACTGGGGACCAGGACTGGGGACCAGGACTGGGGACCAGGACTGGGGACCAGGACTGGGGACCAGGACTGGGGACCAGGACTGGGGACCAGGACTGGGGACCAGGACTGGGGACCAGGACTGGGGACCAGGACTGGGGACCAGGACTGGGGACCAGGACTGGGGACCAGGACTGGGGACCAGGACTGGGGACCAGGACTGGGGACCAGGACTGGGGACCAGGACTGGGGACCAGGACTGGGGACCAGGACTGGGGACCAGGACTGGGGACCAGGACTGGGGACCAGGACTGGGGACCAGGACTGGGGACCAGGACTGGGGACCAGGACTGGGGACCAGGACTGGGGACCAGGACTGGGGACCAGGACTGGGGACCAGGACTGGGGACCAGGACTGGGGACCAGGACTGGGGACCAGGACTGGGGACCAGGACTGGGGACCAGGACTGGGGACCAGGACTGGGGACCAGGACTGGGGACCAGGACTGGGGACCAGGACTGGGGACCAGGACTGGGGACCAGGACTGGGGACCAGGACTGGGGACCAGGACTGGGGACCAGGACTGGGGACCAGGACTGGGGACCAGGACTGGGGACCAGGACTGGGGACCAGGACTGGGGACCAGGACTGGGGACCAGGACTGGGGACCAGGACTGGGGACCAGGACTGGGGACCAGGACTGGGGACCAGGACTGGGGACCAGGACTGGGGACCAGGACTGGGGACCAGGACTGGGGACCAGGACTGGGGACCAGGACTGGGGACCAGGACTGGGGACCAGGACTGGGGACCAGGACTGGGGACCAGGACTGGGGACCAGGACTGGGGACCAGGACTGGGGACCAGGACTGGGGACCAGGACTGGGGACCAGGACTGGGGACCAGGACTGGGGACCAGGACTGGGGACCAGGACTGGGGACCAGGACTGGGGACCAGGACTGGGGACCAGGACTGGGGACCAGGACTGGGGACCAGGACTGGGGACCAGGACTGGGGACCAGGACTGGGGACCAGGACTGGGGACCAGGACTGGGGACCAGGACTGGGGACCAGGACTGGGGACCAGGACTGGGGACCAGGACTGGGGACCAGGACTGGGGACCAGGACTGGGGACCAGGACTGGGGACCAGGACTGGGGACCAGGACTGGGGACCAGGACTGGGGACCAGGACTGGGGACCAGGACTGGGGACCAGGACTGGGGACCAGGACTGGGGACCAGGACTGGGGACCAGGACTGGGGACCAGGACTGGGGACCAGGACTGGGGACCAGGACTGGGGACCAGGACTGGGGACCAGGACTGGGGACCAGGACTGGGGACCAGGACTGGGGACCAGGACTGGGGACCAGGACTGGGGACCAGGACTGGGGACCAGGACTGGGGACCAGGACTGGGGACCAGGACTGGGGACCAGGACTGGGGACCAGGACTGGGGACCAGGACTGGGGACCAGGACTGGGGACCAGGACTGGGGACCAGGACTGGGGACCAGGACTGGGGACCAGGACTGGGGACCAGGACTGGGGACCAGGACTGGGGACCAGGACTGGGGACCAGGACTGGGGACCAGGACTGGGGACCAGGACTGGGGACCAGGACTGGGGACCAGGACTGGGGACCAGGACTGGGGACCAGGACTGGGGACCAGGACTGGGGACCAGGACTGGGGACCAGGACTGGGGACCAGGACTGGGGACCAGGACTGGGGACCAGGACTGGGGACCAGGACTGGGGACCAGGACTGGGGACCAGGACTGGGGACCAGGACTGGGGACCAGGACTGGGGACCAGGACTGGGGACCAGGACTGGGGACCAGGACTGGGGACCAGGACTGGGGACCAGGACTGGGGACCAGGACTGGGGACCAGGACTGGGGACCAGGACTGGGGACCAGGACTGGGGACCAGGACTGGGGACCAGGACTGGGGACCAGGACTGGGGACCAGGACTGGGGACCAGGACTGGGGACCAGGACTGGGGACCAGGACTGGGGACCAGGACTGGGGACCAGGACTGGGGACCAGGACTGGGGACCAGGACTGGGGACCAGGACTGGGGACCAGGACTGGGGACCAGGACTGGGGACCAGGACTGGGGACCAGGACTGGGGACCAGGACTGGGGACCAGGACTGGGGACCAGGACTGGGGACCAGGACTGGGGACCAGGACTGGGGACCAGGACTGGGGACCAGGACTGGGGACCAGGACTGGGGACCAGGACTGGGGACCAGGACTGGGGACCAGGACTGGGGACCAGGACTGGGGACCAGGACTGGGGACCAGGACTGGGGACCAGGACTGGGGACCAGGACTGGGGACCAGGACTGGGGACCAGGACTGGGGACCAGGACTGGGGACCAGGACTGGGGACCAGGACTGGGGACCAGGACTGGGGACCAGGACTGGGGACCAGGACTGGGGACCAGGACTGGGGACCAGGACTGGGGACCAGGACTGGGGACCAGGACTGGGGACCAGGACTGGGGACCAGGACTGGGGACCAGGACTGGGGACCAGGACTGGGGACCAGGACTGGGGACCAGGACTGGGGACCAGGACTGGGGACCAGGACTGGGGACCAGGACTGGGGACCAGGACTGGGGACCAGGACTGGGGACCAGGACTGGGGACCAGGACTGGGGACCAGGACTGGGGACCAGGACTGGGGACCAGGACTGGGGACCAGGACTGGGGACCAGGACTGGGGACCAGGACTGGGGACCAGGACTGGGGACCAGGACTGGGGACCAGGACTGGGGACCAGGACTGGGGACCAGGACTGGGGACCAGGACTGGGGACCAGGACTGGGGACCAGGACTGGGGACCAGGACTGGGGACCAGGACTGGGGACCAGGACTGGGGACCAGGACTGGGGACCAGGACTGGGGACCAGGACTGGGGACCAGGACTGGGGACCAGGACTGGGGACCAGGACTGGGGACCAGGACTGGGGACCAGGACTGGGGACCAGGACTGGGGACCAGGACTGGGGACCAGGACTGGGGACCAGGACTGGGGACCAGGACTGGGGACCAGGACTGGGGACCAGGACTGGGGACCAGGACTGGGGACCAGGACTGGGGACCAGGACTGGGGACCAGGACTGGGGACCAGGACTGGGGACCAGGACTGGGGACCAGGACTGGGGACCAGGACTGGGGACCAGGACTGGGGACCAGGACTGGGGACCAGGACTGGGGACCAGGACTGGGGACCAGGACTGGGGACCAGGACTGGGGACCAGGACTGGGGACCAGGACTGGGGACCAGGACTGGGGACCAGGACTGGGGACCAGGACTGGGGACCAGGACTGGGGACCAGGACTGGGGACCAGGACTGGGGACCAGGACTGGGGACCAGGACTGGGGACCAGGACTGGGGACCAGGACTGGGGACCAGGACTGGGGACCAGGACTGGGGACCAGGACTGGGGACCAGGACTGGGGACCAGGACTGGGGACCAGGACTGGGGACCAGGACTGGGGACCAGGACTGGGGACCAGGACTGGGGACCAGGACTGGGGACCAGGACTGGGGACCAGGACTGGGGACCAGGACTGGGGACCAGGACTGGGGACCAGGACTGGGGACCAGGACTGGGGACCAGGACTGGGGACCAGGACTGGGGACCAGGACTGGGGACCAGGACTGGGGACCAGGACTGGGGACCAGGACTGGGGACCAGGACTGGGGACCAGGACTGGGGACCAGGACTGGGGACCAGGACTGGGGACCAGGACTGGGGACCAGGACTGGGGACCAGGACTGGGGACCAGGACTGGGGACCAGGACTGGGGACCAGGACTGGGGACCAGGACTGGGGACCAGGACTGGGGACCAGGACTGGGGACCAGGACTGGGGACCAGGACTGGGGACCAGGACTGGGGACCAGGACTGGGGACCAGGACTGGGGACCAGGACTGGGGACCAGGACTGGGGACCAGGACTGGGGACCAGGACTGGGGACCAGGACTGGGGACCAGGACTGGGGACCAGGACTGGGGACCAGGACTGGGGACCAGGACTGGGGACCAGGACTGGGGACCAGGACTGGGGACCAGGACTGGGGACCAGGACTGGGGACCAGGACTGGGGACCAGGACTGGGGACCAGGACTGGGGACCAGGACTGGGGACCAGGACTGGGGACCAGGACTGGGGACCAGGACTGGGGACCAGGACTGGGGACCAGGACTGGGGACCAGGACTGGGGACCAGGACTGGGGACCAGGACTGGGGACCAGGACTGGGGACCAGGACTGGGGACCAGGACTGGGGACCAGGACTGGGGACCAGGACTGGGGACCAGGACTGGGGACCAGGACTGGGGACCAGGACTGGGGACCAGGACTGGGGACCAGGACTGGGGACCAGGACTGGGGACCAGGACTGGGGACCAGGACTGGGGACCAGGACTGGGGACCAGGACTGGGGACCAGGACTGGGGACCAGGACTGGGGACCAGGACTGGGGACCAGGACTGGGGACCAGGACTGGGGACCAGGACTGGGGACCAGGACTGGGGACCAGGACTGGGGACCAGGACTGGGGACCAGGACTGGGGACCAGGACTGGGGACCAGGACTGGGGACCAGGACTGGGGACCAGGACTGGGGACCAGGACTGGGGACCAGGACTGGGGACCAGGACTGGGGACCAGGACTGGGGACCAGGACTGGGGACCAGGACTGGGGACCAGGACTGGGGACCAGGACTGGGGACCAGGACTGGGGACCAGGACTGGGGACCAGGACTGGGGACCAGGACTGGGGACCAGGACTGGGGACCAGGACTGGGGACCAGGACTGGGGACCAGGACTGGGGACCAGGACTGGGGACCAGGACTGGGGACCAGGACTGGGGACCAGGACTGGGGACCAGGACTGGGGACCAGGACTGGGGACCAGGACTGGGGACCAGGACTGGGGACCAGGACTGGGGACCAGGACTGGGGACCAGGACTGGGGACCAGGACTGGGGACCAGGACTGGGGACCAGGACTGGGGACCAGGACTGGGGACCAGGACTGGGGACCAGGACTGGGGACCAGGACTGGGGACCAGGACTGGGGACCAGGACTGGGGACCAGGACTGGGGACCAGGACTGGGGACCAGGACTGGGGACCAGGACTGGGGACCAGGACTGGGGACCAGGACTGGGGACCAGGACTGGGGACCAGGACTGGGGACCAGGACTGGGGACCAGGACTGGGGACCAGGACTGGGGACCAGGACTGGGGACCAGGACTGGGGACCAGGACTGGGGACCAGGACTGGGGACCAGGACTGGGGACCAGGACTGGGGACCAGGACTGGGGACCAGGACTGGGGACCAGGACTGGGGACCAGGACTGGGGACCAGGACTGGGGACCAGGACTGGGGACCAGGACTGGGGACCAGGACTGGGGACCAGGACTGGGGACCAGGACTGGGGACCAGGACTGGGGACCAGGACTGGGGACCAGGACTGGGGACCAGGACTGGGGACCAGGACTGGGGACCAGGACTGGGGACCAGGACTGGGGACCAGGACTGGGGACCAGGACTGGGGACCAGGACTGGGGACCAGGACTGGGGACCAGGACTGGGGACCAGGACTGGGGACCAGGACTGGGGACCAGGACTGGGGACCAGGACTGGGGACCAGGACTGGGGACCAGGACTGGGGACCAGGACTGGGGACCAGGACTGGGGACCAGGACTGGGGACCAGGACTGGGGACCAGGACTGGGGACCAGGACTGGGGACCAGGACTGGGGACCAGGACTGGGGACCAGGACTGGGGACCAGGACTGGGGACCAGGACTGGGGACCAGGACTGGGGACCAGGACTGGGGACCAGGACTGGGGACCAGGACTGGGGACCAGGACTGGGGACCAGGACTGGGGACCAGGACTGGGGACCAGGACTGGGGACCAGGACTGGGGACCAGGACTGGGGACCAGGACTGGGGACCAGGACTGGGGACCAGGACTGGGGACCAGGACTGGGGACCAGGACTGGGGACCAGGACTGGGGACCAGGACTGGGGACCAGGACTGGGGACCAGGACTGGGGACCAGGACTGGGGACCAGGACTGGGGACCAGGACTGGGGACCAGGACTGGGGACCAGGACTGGGGACCAGGACTGGGGACCAGGACTGGGGACCAGGACTGGGGACCAGGACTGGGGACCAGGACTGGGGACCAGGACTGGGGACCAGGACTGGGGACCAGGACTGGGGACCAGGACTGGGGACCAGGACTGGGGACCAGGACTGGGGACCAGGACTGGGGACCAGGACTGGGGACCAGGACTGGGGACCAGGACTGGGGACCAGGACTGGGGACCAGGACTGGGGACCAGGACTGGGGACCAGGACTGGGGACCAGGACTGGGGACCAGGACTGGGGACCAGGACTGGGGACCAGGACTGGGGACCAGGACTGGGGACCAGGACTGGGGACCAGGACTGGGGACCAGGACTGGGGACCAGGACTGGGGACCAGGACTGGGGACCAGGACTGGGGACCAGGACTGGGGACCAGGACTGGGGACCAGGACTGGGGACCAGGACTGGGGACCAGGACTGGGGACCAGGACTGGGGACCAGGACTGGGGACCAGGACTGGGGACCAGGACTGGGGACCAGGACTGGGGACCAGGACTGGGGACCAGGACTGGGGACCAGGACTGGGGACCAGGACTGGGGACCAGGACTGGGGACCAGGACTGGGGACCAGGACTGGGGACCAGGACTGGGGACCAGGACTGGGGACCAGGACTGGGGACCAGGACTGGGGACCAGGACTGGGGACCAGGACTGGGGACCAGGACTGGGGACCAGGACTGGGGACCAGGACTGGGGACCAGGACTGGGGACCAGGACTGGGGACCAGGACTGGGGACCAGGACTGGGGACCAGGACTGGGGACCAGGACTGGGGACCAGGACTGGGGACCAGGACTGGGGACCAGGACTGGGGACCAGGACTGGGGACCAGGACTGGGGACCAGGACTGGGGACCAGGACTGGGGACCAGGACTGGGGACCAGGACTGGGGACCAGGACTGGGGACCAGGACTGGGGACCAGGACTGGGGACCAGGACTGGGGACCAGGACTGGGGACCAGGACTGGGGACCAGGACTGGGGACCAGGACTGGGGACCAGGACTGGGGACCAGGACTGGGGACCAGGACTGGGGACCAGGACTGGGGACCAGGACTGGGGACCAGGACTGGGGACCAGGACTGGGGACCAGGACTGGGGACCAGGACTGGGGACCAGGACTGGGGACCAGGACTGGGGACCAGGACTGGGGACCAGGACTGGGGACCAGGACTGGGGACCAGGACTGGGGACCAGGACTGGGGACCAGGACTGGGGACCAGGACTGGGGACCAGGACTGGGGACCAGGACTGGGGACCAGGACTGGGGACCAGGACTGGGGACCAGGACTGGGGACCAGGACTGGGGACCAGGACTGGGGACCAGGACTGGGGACCAGGACTGGGGACCAGGACTGGGGACCAGGACTGGGGACCAGGACTGGGGACCAGGACTGGGGACCAGGACTGGGGACCAGGACTGGGGACCAGGACTGGGGACCAGGACTGGGGACCAGGACTGGGGACCAGGACTGGGGACCAGGACTGGGGACCAGGACTGGGGACCAGGACTGGGGACCAGGACTGGGGACCAGGACTGGGGACCAGGACTGGGGACCAGGACTGGGGACCAGGACTGGGGACCAGGACTGGGGACCAGGACTGGGGACCAGGACTGGGGACCAGGACTGGGGACCAGGACTGGGGACCAGGACTGGGGACCAGGACTGGGGACCAGGACTGGGGACCAGGACTGGGGACCAGGACTGGGGACCAGGACTGGGGACCAGGACTGGGGACCAGGACTGGGGACCAGGACTGGGGACCAGGACTGGGGACCAGGACTGGGGACCAGGACTGGGGACCAGGACTGGGGACCAGGACTGGGGACCAGGACTGGGGACCAGGACTGGGGACCAGGACTGGGGACCAGGACTGGGGACCAGGACTGGGGACCAGGACTGGGGACCAGGACTGGGGACCAGGACTGGGGACCAGGACTGGGGACCAGGACTGGGGACCAGGACTGGGGACCAGGACTGGGGACCAGGACTGGGGACCAGGACTGGGGACCAGGACTGGGGACCAGGACTGGGGACCAGGACTGGGGACCAGGACTGGGGACCAGGACTGGGGACCAGGACTGGGGACCAGGACTGGGGACCAGGACTGGGGACCAGGACTGGGGACCAGGACTGGGGACCAGGACTGGGGACCAGGACTGGGGACCAGGACTGGGGACCAGGACTGGGGACCAGGACTGGGGACCAGGACTGGGGACCAGGACTGGGGACCAGGACTGGGGACCAGGACTGGGGACCAGGACTGGGGACCAGGACTGGGGACCAGGACTGGGGACCAGGACTGGGGACCAGGACTGGGGACCAGGACTGGGGACCAGGACTGGGGACCAGGACTGGGGACCAGGACTGGGGACCAGGACTGGGGACCAGGACTGGGGACCAGGACTGGGGACCAGGACTGGGGACCAGGACTGGGGACCAGGACTGGGGACCAGGACTGGGGACCAGGACTGGGGACCAGGACTGGGGACCAGGACTGGGGACCAGGACTGGGGACCAGGACTGGGGACCAGGACTGGGGACCAGGACTGGGGACCAGGACTGGGGACCAGGACTGGGGACCAGGACTGGGGACCAGGACTGGGGACCAGGACTGGGGACCAGGACTGGGGACCAGGACTGGGGACCAGGACTGGGGACCAGGACTGGGGACCAGGACTGGGGACCAGGACTGGGGACCAGGACTGGGGACCAGGACTGGGGACCAGGACTGGGGACCAGGACTGGGGACCAGGACTGGGGACCAGGACTGGGGACCAGGACTGGGGACCAGGACTGGGGACCAGGACTGGGGACCAGGACTGGGGACCAGGACTGGGGACCAGGACTGGGGACCAGGACTGGGGACCAGGACTGGGGACCAGGACTGGGGACCAGGACTGGGGACCAGGACTGGGGACCAGGACTGGGGACCAGGACTGGGGACCAGGACTGGGGACCAGGACTGGGGACCAGGACTGGGGACCAGGACTGGGGACCAGGACTGGGGACCAGGACTGGGGACCAGGACTGGGGACCAGGACTGGGGACCAGGACTGGGGACCAGGACTGGGGACCAGGACTGGGGACCAGGACTGGGGACCAGGACTGGGGACCAGGACTGGGGACCAGGACTGGGGACCAGGACTGGGGACCAGGACTGGGGACCAGGACTGGGGACCAGGACTGGGGACCAGGACTGGGGACCAGGACTGGGGACCAGGACTGGGGACCAGGACTGGGGACCAGGACTGGGGACCAGGACTGGGGACCAGGACTGGGGACCAGGACTGGGGACCAGGACTGGGGACCAGGACTGGGGACCAGGACTGGGGACCAGGACTGGGGACCAGGACTGGGGACCAGGACTGGGGACCAGGACTGGGGACCAGGACTGGGGACCAGGACTGGGGACCAGGACTGGGGACCAGGACTGGGGACCAGGACTGGGGACCAGGACTGGGGACCAGGACTGGGGACCAGGACTGGGGACCAGGACTGGGGACCAGGACTGGGGACCAGGACTGGGGACCAGGACTGGGGACCAGGACTGGGGACCAGGACTGGGGACCAGGACTGGGGACCAGGACTGGGGACCAGGACTGGGGACCAGGACTGGGGACCAGGACTGGGGACCAGGACTGGGGACCAGGACTGGGGACCAGGACTGGGGACCAGGACTGGGGACCAGGACTGGGGACCAGGACTGGGGACCAGGACTGGGGACCAGGACTGGGGACCAGGACTGGGGACCAGGACTGGGGACCAGGACTGGGGACCAGGACTGGGGACCAGGACTGGGGACCAGGACTGGGGACCAGGACTGGGGACCAGGACTGGGGACCAGGACTGGGGACCAGGACTGGGGACCAGGACTGGGGACCAGGACTGGGGACCAGGACTGGGGACCAGGACTGGGGACCAGGACTGGGGACCAGGACTGGGGACCAGGACTGGGGACCAGGACTGGGGACCAGGACTGGGGACCAGGACTGGGGACCAGGACTGGGGACCAGGACTGGGGACCAGGACTGGGGACCAGGACTGGGGACCAGGACTGGGGACCAGGACTGGGGACCAGGACTGGGGACCAGGACTGGGGACCAGGACTGGGGACCAGGACTGGGGACCAGGACTGGGGACCAGGACTGGGGACCAGGACTGGGGACCAGGACTGGGGACCAGGACTGGGGACCAGGACTGGGGACCAGGACTGGGGACCAGGACTGGGGACCAGGACTGGGGACCAGGACTGGGGACCAGGACTGGGGACCAGGACTGGGGACCAGGACTGGGGACCAGGACTGGGGACCAGGACTGGGGACCAGGACTGGGGACCAGGACTGGGGACCAGGACTGGGGACCAGGACTGGGGACCAGGACTGGGGACCAGGACTGGGGACCAGGACTGGGGACCAGGACTGGGGACCAGGACTGGGGACCAGGACTGGGGACCAGGACTGGGGACCAGGACTGGGGACCAGGACTGGGGACCAGGACTGGGGACCAGGACTGGGGACCAGGACTGGGGACCAGGACTGGGGACCAGGACTGGGGACCAGGACTGGGGACCAGGACTGGGGACCAGGACTGGGGACCAGGACTGGGGACCAGGACTGGGGACCAGGACTGGGGACCAGGACTGGGGACCAGGACTGGGGACCAGGACTGGGGACCAGGACTGGGGACCAGGACTGGGGACCAGGACTGGGGACCAGGACTGGGGACCAGGACTGGGGACCAGGACTGGGGACCAGGACTGGGGACCAGGACTGGGGACCAGGACTGGGGACCAGGACTGGGGACCAGGACTGGGGACCAGGACTGGGGACCAGGACTGGGGACCAGGACTGGGGACCAGGACTGGGGACCAGGACTGGGGACCAGGACTGGGGACCAGGACTGGGGACCAGGACTGGGGACCAGGACTGGGGACCAGGACTGGGGACCAGGACTGGGGACCAGGACTGGGGACCAGGACTGGGGACCAGGACTGGGGACCAGGACTGGGGACCAGGACTGGGGACCAGGACTGGGGACCAGGACTGGGGACCAGGACTGGGGACCAGGACTGGGGACCAGGACTGGGGACCAGGACTGGGGACCAGGACTGGGGACCAGGACTGGGGACCAGGACTGGGGACCAGGACTGGGGACCAGGACTGGGGACCAGGACTGGGGACCAGGACTGGGGACCAGGACTGGGGACCAGGACTGGGGACCAGGACTGGGGACCAGGACTGGGGACCAGGACTGGGGACCAGGACTGGGGACCAGGACTGGGGACCAGGACTGGGGACCAGGACTGGGGACCAGGACTGGGGACCAGGACTGGGGACCAGGACTGGGGACCAGGACTGGGGACCAGGACTGGGGACCAGGACTGGGGACCAGGACTGGGGACCAGGACTGGGGACCAGGACTGGGGACCAGGACTGGGGACCAGGACTGGGGACCAGGACTGGGGACCAGGACTGGGGACCAGGACTGGGGACCAGGACTGGGGACCAGGACTGGGGACCAGGACTGGGGACCAGGACTGGGGACCAGGACTGGGGACCAGGACTGGGGACCAGGACTGGGGACCAGGACTGGGGACCAGGACTGGGGACCAGGACTGGGGACCAGGACTGGGGACCAGGACTGGGGACCAGGACTGGGGACCAGGACTGGGGACCAGGACTGGGGACCAGGACTGGGGACCAGGACTGGGGACCAGGACTGGGGACCAGGACTGGGGACCAGGACTGGGGACCAGGACTGGGGACCAGGACTGGGGACCAGGACTGGGGACCAGGACTGGGGACCAGGACTGGGGACCAGGACTGGGGACCAGGACTGGGGACCAGGACTGGGGACCAGGACTGGGGACCAGGACTGGGGACCAGGACTGGGGACCAGGACTGGGGACCAGGACTGGGGACCAGGACTGGGGACCAGGACTGGGGACCAGGACTGGGGACCAGGACTGGGGACCAGGACTGGGGACCAGGACTGGGGACCAGGACTGGGGACCAGGACTGGGGACCAGGACTGGGGACCAGGACTGGGGACCAGGACTGGGGACCAGGACTGGGGACCAGGACTGGGGACCAGGACTGGGGACCAGGACTGGGGACCAGGACTGGGGACCAGGACTGGGGACCAGGACTGGGGACCAGGACTGGGGACCAGGACTGGGGACCAGGACTGGGGACCAGGACTGGGGACCAGGACTGGGGACCAGGACTGGGGACCAGGACTGGGGACCAGGACTGGGGACCAGGACTGGGGACCAGGACTGGGGACCAGGACTGGGGACCAGGACTGGGGACCAGGACTGGGGACCAGGACTGGGGACCAGGACTGGGGACCAGGACTGGGGACCAGGACTGGGGACCAGGACTGGGGACCAGGACTGGGGACCAGGACTGGGGACCAGGACTGGGGACCAGGACTGGGGACCAGGACTGGGGACCAGGACTGGGGACCAGGACTGGGGACCAGGACTGGGGACCAGGACTGGGGACCAGGACTGGGGACCAGGACTGGGGACCAGGACTGGGGACCAGGACTGGGGACCAGGACTGGGGACCAGGACTGGGGACCAGGACTGGGGACCAGGACTGGGGACCAGGACTGGGGACCAGGACTGGGGACCAGGACTGGGGACCAGGACTGGGGACCAGGACTGGGGACCAGGACTGGGGACCAGGACTGGGGACCAGGACTGGGGACCAGGACTGGGGACCAGGACTGGGGACCAGGACTGGGGACCAGGACTGGGGACCAGGACTGGGGACCAGGACTGGGGACCAGGACTGGGGACCAGGACTGGGGACCAGGACTGGGGACCAGGACTGGGGACCAGGACTGGGGACCAGGACTGGGGACCAGGACTGGGGACCAGGACTGGGGACCAGGACTGGGGACCAGGACTGGGGACCAGGACTGGGGACCAGGACTGGGGACCAGGACTGGGGACCAGGACTGGGGACCAGGACTGGGGACCAGGACTGGGGACCAGGACTGGGGACCAGGACTGGGGACCAGGACTGGGGACCAGGACTGGGGACCAGGACTGGGGACCAGGACTGGGGACCAGGACTGGGGACCAGGACTGGGGACCAGGACTGGGGACCAGGACTGGGGACCAGGACTGGGGACCAGGACTGGGGACCAGGACTGGGGACCAGGACTGGGGACCAGGACTGGGGACCAGGACTGGGGACCAGGACTGGGGACCAGGACTGGGGACCAGGACTGGGGACCAGGACTGGGGACCAGGACTGGGGACCAGGACTGGGGACCAGGACTGGGGACCAGGACTGGGGACCAGGACTGGGGACCAGGACTGGGGACCAGGACTGGGGACCAGGACTGGGGACCAGGACTGGGGACCAGGACTGGGGACCAGGACTGGGGACCAGGACTGGGGACCAGGACTGGGGACCAGGACTGGGGACCAGGACTGGGGACCAGGACTGGGGACCAGGACTGGGGACCAGGACTGGGGACCAGGACTGGGGACCAGGACTGGGGACCAGGACTGGGGACCAGGACTGGGGACCAGGACTGGGGACCAGGACTGGGGACCAGGACTGGGGACCAGGACTGGGGACCAGGACTGGGGACCAGGACTGGGGACCAGGACTGGGGACCAGGACTGGGGACCAGGACTGGGGACCAGGACTGGGGACCAGGACTGGGGACCAGGACTGGGGACCAGGACTGGGGACCAGGACTGGGGACCAGGACTGGGGACCAGGACTGGGGACCAGGACTGGGGACCAGGACTGGGGACCAGGACTGGGGACCAGGACTGGGGACCAGGACTGGGGACCAGGACTGGGGACCAGGACTGGGGACCAGGACTGGGGACCAGGACTGGGGACCAGGACTGGGGACCAGGACTGGGGACCAGGACTGGGGACCAGGACTGGGGACCAGGACTGGGGACCAGGACTGGGGACCAGGACTGGGGACCAGGACTGGGGACCAGGACTGGGGACCAGGACTGGGGACCAGGACTGGGGACCAGGACTGGGGACCAGGACTGGGGACCAGGACTGGGGACCAGGACTGGGGACCAGGACTGGGGACCAGGACTGGGGACCAGGACTGGGGACCAGGACTGGGGACCAGGACTGGGGACCAGGACTGGGGACCAGGACTGGGGACCAGGACTGGGGACCAGGACTGGGGACCAGGACTGGGGACCAGGACTGGGGACCAGGACTGGGGACCAGGACTGGGGACCAGGACTGGGGACCAGGACTGGGGACCAGGACTGGGGACCAGGACTGGGGACCAGGACTGGGGACCAGGACTGGGGACCAGGACTGGGGACCAGGACTGGGGACCAGGACTGGGGACCAGGACTGGGGACCAGGACTGGGGACCAGGACTGGGGACCAGGACTGGGGACCAGGACTGGGGACCAGGACTGGGGACCAGGACTGGGGACCAGGACTGGGGACCAGGACTGGGGACCAGGACTGGGGACCAGGACTGGGGACCAGGACTGGGGACCAGGACTGGGGACCAGGACTGGGGACCAGGACTGGGGACCAGGACTGGGGACCAGGACTGGGGACCAGGACTGGGGACCAGGACTGGGGACCAGGACTGGGGACCAGGACTGGGGACCAGGACTGGGGACCAGGACTGGGGACCAGGACTGGGGACCAGGACTGGGGACCAGGACTGGGGACCAGGACTGGGGACCAGGACTGGGGACCAGGACTGGGGACCAGGACTGGGGACCAGGACTGGGGACCAGGACTGGGGACCAGGACTGGGGACCAGGACTGGGGACCAGGACTGGGGACCAGGACTGGGGACCAGGACTGGGGACCAGGACTGGGGACCAGGACTGGGGACCAGGACTGGGGACCAGGACTGGGGACCAGGACTGGGGACCAGGACTGGGGACCAGGACTGGGGACCAGGACTGGGGACCAGGACTGGGGACCAGGACTGGGGACCAGGACTGGGGACCAGGACTGGGGACCAGGACTGGGGACCAGGACTGGGGACCAGGACTGGGGACCAGGACTGGGGACCAGGACTGGGGACCAGGACTGGGGACCAGGACTGGGGACCAGGACTGGGGACCAGGACTGGGGACCAGGACTGGGGACCAGGACTGGGGACCAGGCAAGGTAAAAGGAGTCCTCAAGCTCCCCATCCCAACCCAAATCAAATTTTTAACCCCTAAGCACTTACCTGCCAGCTTCTGAATTTGACTCACTGACGAACAACTTCACAGGGAAGTAGCACCACCAGGGTTTTCCTGTTCTGAGTAGTCAGCGCCGTTATTACTAGCTCATAGTGTCTCCAAAAGTATTTCTCAGAGATGGAAGAAAACACGAAGAAAAAGCAGCCTATTTGGGAACACTAAGTCCATTTCACCAGGACAGTAGAAAAGCACCCTAAGTAACCTGAACCTCAAACTCCTCGGGAGTGGCAATTCTTCCCATAACTCCTCATGCTTCCTATATAGCAAAGGTCAAATGAGCCCCACCTGGCAGATTTCACTTCACATGTTTGGAGTCATGAGACTTTGTGGAATAGGCTCATCAACCTCGTTTCAATGTTTAAGGTTCAATTGCTCCTTATTGCTAACAGAAACAACCTGACAAGGGGCTTAGTGGTTAGAGTTGACCTAATGAATTAAATACAAAAGGCATGTGTAAGGGTCATCTTTCTGCTAGTCATTCTGTGAGGAAAATTAGTACAGAGCCTGTTAAAATAAGATAAGTCAACATAAAGAGAAGAAATAAATAAAAGAAAAAAAGAAAATGACCTAAAAGGCAAAATTGCCGTCATAGATTTTCATCTGTCTCGTCACAACAGATAAGGAATATAGCAATCAGAAAGACTTTACTTGACATTAATGTTGCTTAAATTTTCTTTTCTGAGATCTCTTCTCCATGCAGGACTTTTCAAAATCTAGCGCCATGACCTCCGACTGCAGTATTTACTTTGGCTGCATATCTATCACGTATAAATGCCAGGATCCGGGTCCTCACTCCCTATTCAGGTCAAGGACCGGGCTGAAAGTTTTGGCTTTAATTTGGTTACATGACTACATTGCTGTCGTCGTGGTTTCCCCCAGCCAGCAGCTAAGCACCGCACAGCCGTTCGTTCACTCAAGGCTTGTTGGAGCTGTGCCAGGGGGAACAATGGCAAGGCCGGGGGATAAGGCAATGGCCCAGCTGAAGTGCATCTACACCAATGCACGCAGCATGGGTAACAAACAGGAGGAGCTGGAAGCCATCGTGCAGCAGGCAGGCTACGACTTGGTTGCCATCACGGAGACGTGGTGGTGAGACCACTCTCATGACTGGAGTGCTGCAATGACTGGCTATAAGCTCTTCAGAAGGGACAGGCAGCACACAAGGGGGGGTGGTGTGGCTCTCTATAGTAGAGAATCTTTCGATGTTGTGGAACTCGAGGCTGGGAATGACAAGGTTGAGTCCCTTTGGGTTAGGATCGGCGGGAAGGCCAACAAGGCTAGCGCCCTGGTCGGGGTCTGTTACAGACCGCCGAACCAGGACGAGGAGACGGATGAGGAGTTCTACAGGCAGCTGACAGAAGTTGCGAAATCGTCGGCGCTTGTTCTCGTGGGGGACTTCAACTTCCCTGACGTATCCTGGAAGCACAACACAGCCCAGAGAAAGCAGTCTAGGAGGTTTCTGGAGAGCGTGGAAGATAGCTTCCTGACACAGCTGGTTAGTGAGCCTACCAGGGGCGGTGCCCCGTTAGACCTTCTCTTCACAAACAGAGAAGGACTGGTGGGAGATGTGGTGGTCGGAAGCTGTCTTGGGCAGAGTGACCACGAAATGGTGGAGTTCTCTATTCTTGGCGAGGCCAGGAAGGGGACCAGTAAAACCGCTGTATTGGACTTCCGGAGGGTTGACTTTGAGCTGCTCAGGACACTGGTTGGTAGAGTCCCTTGGGAGGCGGTTCTGAAGGGCAGACGAGTCCAGGAAGGCTGGGCGCTCTTCAAGAAGGAAATCTTAATGGTGCAGGAGCGGTCTGTCCCCACGTGCCCAAAGACGAGCCGGCGTGGAAGAAGACCGGCCTGGCTCAACAGAGACTTGCAGCTTGAGCTTAGGAGACAAAAGAGGGTTTATAATCTTTGGAAGAAAGGGCGGGCCACTGAGGAGGACTATAAGGATGTTATGAGGCTGTGCAGGGACAAAATTAGAAAGGCCAAGGCTCATCTGGAGCTCAACCTGGCTACTGCCGTTAAAGACAACAAAAAATCTTTTTGCAAATACATCGACGCAAAACGGAGGACTAAGGAGAATCTCCCTCCTTTACTGGATGCGGGGGGAAACCTTGTTACAAAAGATGAGGAAAAGGCGGAGGTGCTTAATGCCTTCTTTGCCTCAGTCTTCAGCGGCAATACAGGTTGTTCTCTGGATACCCAGTACCCTGAGCTGGCGGAAGGGGATGGGGAGCAGAATGTGGCCCTCACTATCCACGAAGAAATGGTTGGCGACCTGCTACGGCACTTGGATGTGCGCAAGTCGATGGGGCCGGATGGGATCCACCCGAGGGTACTGAGAGAACTGGCAGAGGAGCTGGCCAAGCCGCTTTCCATCATTTATCAGCAGTCCTGGCTATCGGGGGAGGTCCCAGTTGACTGGCGGCTAGCAAACGTGACGCCCATCTACAAGAAGGGCCGGAGGGCAGACCCGGGGAACTATAGGCCTGTCAGTTCGACCTCAGTGCCAGGGAAGCTCATGGAGCAGATTATCTTGAGAGTCATCATGCGGCACTTGCAGGGCAAGCAGGCGATCAGGCCCAGTCAGCATGGGTTTATGACAGGCAGGTCCTGCTTGACGAACCTGATCTCCTTCTATGACAAAGTGACGCGCTTGGTGGATGAGGGAAAGGCTGTGGATGTGGTCTACCTTGACTTCAGCAAGGCTTTTGACACCGTTTCCCACAGCATTCTCCTCAAGAAACTGGCTGCTCTTGGCTTGGACTGGCGCACGCTTCGTTGGGTTAGAAACTGGCTGGATAGCCGGGCCCAAAGAGTCGTGGTGAATGGAGTCAAATCCAGTTGGAGGCCGGTCACTAGTGGCGTTCCCCAGGGCTCGGTGCTGGGGCCAGTCCTCTTTAGTATCTTCATCGATGATCTGGTTGAGGGCATTGAGTGCACCCTCAGTAAGTTCGCAGATGACACCAAGTTAGGTGCGTGTGTCGATCTGCTCGAGGGTAGGAAGGCTCTGCAGGAGGATCTGGATAGGCTGGACCGATGGGCTGAGGTCAACTGCATGAAGTTCAAGAAGGCCAAGTGCCGGGTCCTGCACCTGGGGCGCAATAACCCCAAGCAGAGCTACAGACTGGGAGAGGAATGGTTGGAAAGCTGCCTGGTGGAGAAGGACCTGGGAGTATTGGTTGACAGTCGGCTGAATATGAGCCAGCAGTGTGCTCAGGTGGCCAAGAAGGCCAACGGCATCCTGGCTTGTATAAGAAGCAGTGTGGCCAGCAGGGCTAAGGAAGTGATCGTCCCCCTGTACTCGGCTCTAGTGAGGCCGCACCTCGAGTAGTGTGTTCAGTTTTGGGCCCCTCGCTACAAGAAGGACATCGAGGTGCTCGAGCGAGTCCAGAGAAGGGCAACGAAGCTGGTGAGGGGTCTGGAGAACAAGTCCTACGAGGAGCGGCTGAGGGAGCTGGGCTTGTTCAGCCTGGAGAAGAGGAGGCTCAGGGGCGACCTTATCGCTCTCTACAGGTACACAAAAAGGAGGCTGTAGCGAGGTGGGGTTGGTCTGTTCTCCCACGTGCCTGGTGACAGGACGAGGGGGAATGGGCTTAAGTTGCGCCAGGGGAGTTTTAGGTTGGATGTTAGGAAGAACTTCTTTACCAAAAGGGTTGTTAGACATTGGAACGGGCTGCCCAGGGAAGTGGTGGAGTCACCATCCCTGGAGGTCTTTAAAAGACGTTTAGACGTTGAACTTAGGGATATGGTTTAGTGGAGGACTGTTAGTGTTAGGTCAGAGGTTGGACTCGGTGATCTTGAGGTCTCTTCCAACCTAGAAATTCTGTGATTCTGTGACTCTGTGTCCATCCTAATCCGCAACATAGCACCCTACCAGCTCCTAGGAGGAAAATTAACTCTATCCTAGCTGAAAGCAGGACAGCTGTTTTCTGGCAGGTCGTGGGGAGAAGATTGGCTGGCTTGGGGGAGCTTCCGTACACGTGGCTTTTAGGCTGCAGCCAGCGTGTTCCTCTAGATCTGGAAGTTTGAAGATGGCGGAGTGGTTGGAAAGCTGCCTGGCAGAGAAGGACCTGGGAGTATTGGTGGATAGTGGGCTGAATATGAGCCAGCCCACTCAGGTGCTCAGGTGGCCAAGAAGGCCAACAGCATCCTGGCTTGCATAAGAAGCAGTGTGGCCAGCAGGTCTAGGGAAGCGATTGTCCCCCTGGACTCGGCTCTAGTGAGGCCGCACCTCAAGTACCGTGTTCAGTTTTGGGCCCCTCGCTACAAGAAGGACATCGAGGTGCTCGAGCGAGTCCAGAGAAGCGCCACAAAGCTGGTGAG
The DNA here is from genome assembly GCA_951411735.1 of Somateria mollissima. Lineage (NCBI taxonomy): Eukaryota > Metazoa > Chordata > Aves > Anseriformes > Anatidae > Somateria > Somateria mollissima. The sequence goes on along the minus strand of CATOCB010000256.1, from coordinate 62,510 downwards.
GGGTCTGGAGAACAAGTCCTACGAGGAGCGGCTGAGGGAGCTGGGCTTGTTCAGCCTGGAGAAGAGGAGGCTCAGGGGCGACCTTATCACACTCTACAGGTACACAAAAAGGAGGCTGTAGCGAGGTGGGGGTTGGTCAATTTTCCCACGTGCCTGGTGACAGGACGAGGAGAAATGGCCTAAAGTTGTGCCAGGGGAGGTTTAGGTTGGATATTAGGAAGAACTTCTTTACTGAAAGGGCTGCTAGGCATTGGAATGGGCTGCCCAGGGAAGTGGTGGAGTCACCATCCCTGGAGGTCTTTAAAAGACATTTAGATGTAGAGCTCAGTGATATGGTTTAGTGGAGGACTGTTAGTGTTAGGTCAGAGGTTGGACTCGGTGATCTTGGAGGTCTCTTCCAACCTAGATAATTCTGTGTTTCTGTTGCAGTCTCCCAGCTCAGAGACAACCACCTATTAGTCTGGCGCAACGGATTTGCGTGTTCCTTGCACTAGCTGTTCCTTCACCTCCTCTTCACATACAAGGACACGCGGTCTCTTTCATGCTCCTTCAGGAGTAAACAAGCCAGGAGAGATGAAAGCCTCTTTCTTCAGGTCACTAAGATCCCTGCCTTTGGTTTCATTGAGAAGTCAGGCCCTAACAACTCAAGTGTCTTCTGGACGGTGTTTCTTCGGGGTAGGATCATTTCATTTCCCTTTTGAAGACTTACAGGGATGTAGTAGCAAAGGCCTAAAACGGTACCTGAGGCACAGGCTACTTTTCAGCCTGCAGCAGACTATAGGTATGATATCATCCCTATATCATATACCGCGTTATCGTATCAGGAAACGTAGAAAACTGCCTGTTGCTTCTCAGGTTTAAAGTTTTCCCTTAAAAGGTGCAAGCAAAGGTGTAATCAGCTGTTTGAGTACAATTCTCACGTATACATGAACATTTTCCTCTCCCCTTCCCAACTTGGAGTGCAACAGTTTTCATCACACTGTTATAAATTCCGAGTCAACTTAGCTTTATGAGATTCATTTATGGGGTTAATAAAAGGCAAGTAAAGAGCGCTGGGTGCGCAGGGAGTCTGGGCTCCTCCAACACGCACACACATTACATCAGGCAGCAGCTTTTTCTGCTCCTAGGCTAATACATGTTCATTACTACTTCTGGAAAAGGCAGGGTTATTATAATCAGTTCCTGGATTCTGAACCCTCCCACTGGCGCATGCGTATCAGTCCCCGGTGGTCCCTCTGGGGGTCTCTCGCGCTGAAGGCTCATAGTCTTCCTCCCAGGCTTTGTCCTTGTCCTTCTCCTTTGTCCATCTTGGCCGGATATCAGGCATTGCCTCTAACTCTATACAAGAAAGAGAGAGAAGCACACCTTTCTACTCTGTCAGCTACTGGCAGATCTAGAGAGAGAAAAAAAAAAAAAAAAGTTAATTAAAAAGTAATGTTGTTTTAAGGCATTTCACCAAATATGTAATATTTTGTAGAAACCAGACAACAAATGAAAGGGAAGAAGAAACCGTAGAAGGCACTTGCATGGCCTTAATTTACATGGCAATGGACAACAGCGACAATCTGCATTGATTTGTAAGTGCCTTACACCATTCACCCTTGAGACAGAAAACTGGGATTCCCATATGACGTAAGGGGAGTGCAGTCCCTCTCAAAATACAAGAGCCTGGGGGACGCTACTGAGTACTGAAAACGTTAATACTGAAAACGTTAAGGCCAGGCAGCACCGAACTTAACAGAGAAGGGAGGCTGAGTCTCCCTGGCTGTTCACGTAACAGACAAGAGCCTCAGCTTTTCGCCCTAAGCAACGATTCGTAGTGCCAGGCGGGGAACTAGTTCTTCTTAAGCCAGGGACCACTTCAGCATCTTTAAAGCTACAGAAAGGCTTAAAGGCTCTGTGGAATCATGTTCCTGGCGCAAAAATCTGGGGACCAGGACTGGGCAAGTGGGGCACAAGTGTGTTGGGGAGCAAGCTCTCTGGGCTGATTACCAGGGCTTTAAACTAGGTTTGATGGGGGAAGGGAGGGGAGCTAAAGGTGACAGAGAAGGGCTGGGGGAAGTCCTCACTACTGTTATAGATGCCTCAGTCTTCAAAATAGGACTACAAACAAACTTTACAATTTATTAAAGGAATAGAGGTAAGCAAACTGCGCTGGGAGTCTCTGATCCACCCAGATGCACACCAGTTACATCAAGCAGCTGATTTTTATGCTCCTAGGCTAACACATATTCATTACTACTTCTAAAAAAAAAAAACAGGGTTATTATAATTAGTTTCCTGAATCCAAACACTCCTACTGGAGCATGCGTTAACAGTCTCCGGTGGTCCCTCTGGGGGTCTCTCATGCTGAAGGCTCGTAGTCTTCCTCCCTCTTGTCCTTCTCCTTTGTCCATCTTGGCTGCACGTCAGAGACTTGTGCAGCGTCCCCTGCAAGCTTTGTCTTTTAGTCGTTCTTCAGTTTTCCCCGTCTCCTTAATCTCCTGGCCAGATATCAGAGGCTTGCATGGTGTCCCATGCAATAGTCATAATAGTTAGCAGCTATTCTGAACCGCCCCCCCCCCACCTCCGGTACCAGATATCAGAGACTTCAAGGAAAAGCCTACAAATACATTTCCCTTCAAGCTCTCTATTGACACGAATCTGTTTTTCTTAGACACATGGTTATACAAGGGTCTGTAGGACAGGAGGTCACATTCATCATAGCATGCGGCCCTAGCATTGTTCCATATTGACACGAATCAGATGAACACATTTCACAATCCCCCATCTCCTTTTTCATGGCATTGATTTGTGGTTTCCTTTCCAATCAAGTCAATACTTGCCGAATTGATACCAATTGATACCAATTTTGGATCTTTGTTTGTTTTTATTATCATCAGGGAATGGGTTTTCTCCTTCCCTGGTTCTGGGTCAACGGGTACCGCAGATACTTGCATTCCCTGTATAACAGAGTGTATTAGTCTGGTAATACAAGGCATTAAACATGGAATTATTAACAATCCTCCACATATCCCCAATACAACCATCCTTATTTTAGCAAGCCAGTCACCACCCATAAAAACCCCCTCCCATCATCCTCTTAGATCGATTCCATTTGAGATCTGAACTGGGACGTGTGCAAGTTTCTTCACTTCTTTTACAAGTTCATTTACAGCTTTTTTTTCCTGTTGTGGTTTAACCCAGCGGGCAGCTAAACAACACATGGCTGTTCGCTCACCTCCCCCCCTCCTTCTCTGGGATGGGAGAGAGAAACGGGAAAGTGAAGCCCGTGAATTGAGATAAAGACAAGAAAATAATAACAACAATAATAATAATGACAATCATGAAGATAATAGTACTACTAGTAATAATGTGTACGAAACAAGTGATGCACAATGCAATTGCTCACCACCCACTGCCCGATGCCCAGCCTAACCCCGAGCATTCCGGCCCTCCTCCCAGCTCTTGCACCCCCAGCCTACCTGCTGGCAGGAGAGAGTGAGAAGCTGAAGTGTCCTTGGCTAGGTGTAAGCACTGCTCTGCAACAATTAAAACATCAGCATATTATCAGCACTCTTCTCATCCTAAGCCAGAACATAGCATTCTACCAGCTACTAGGAAGAAACACCCTCATCATCAATCTCTAAACAGCAATTACTAAGGTTAAATTTTCCACAGACTTCTTCTCCAGTAAATAATCCAAAGCTAAGCGATTTTGATACAAAGCAGTTCTCATCTTGGTATTTTGCTTTGCCATTAATCCAAGTGTTGGCATTAGCACCTGTTTTAGTATTCTGCACTAGCTCCTGGCATCAGCACATGGTTTAGGGGAAATGTTAGAAATGTTAACATTAGCACATATTTTAGTATCCTGCACCATCTCTTTTTAAGGAGTCACTGTCTTTAGATAAATGTTGTAGTGTTTCCCAGGTAATATACTATCAATGAGATCCTAATCTGATAAAGAGACGCGAGATTCTTCACAGGAAGATCCTGAGGATGAACAGGTACACCTCGACCTTTGATAAGAACTTGGAAGATGGCAAAATAACATGGAGAGTTGGAAAGAGCATGCGCAGAGAAGAAAGGTGAATAGCTCAGCAGGGAGGAAGACTCTTTACTTCATCATGAAGACCACCAGGAAGACCACCAGACGGTGCTGCGCATGTGCAAGTAGGGAGGAGTCAAGGGAGGAGTCACTGAGCTTGATGTTGCAGCTTGAAATGAATATGTATGAATTTATGTATCTCCAAGAATATAAATTTGCGGTGGGGATGTAACGGGATTTGAAGCCAGATTTGGGCACCTGCCCCTGGTTTCCAGCGCTGAATAAAGCACCTTCATATAATCACGTTGTGGTTATGTGTCTGCTACGCTAACATTTTGGCGACCCAGATGGGACGGCGTGGGCACTGCTGAGGCGGATCGTGTTTCGATTACGCTCCAGCCGGCACCGGGGAGTTTCTCGGGGAGCCATCGACCGCAACCGACCTCCTCTGCTCACGACGTACCACGGGATAGGTAAGCAAAGGTGCTTTCTGGTTTTCGGTACCGATCTGGTCTGGAAAGCCTGCCGGTCAGACGTGGCGAAAGCCACGCTCGGTTGGGCAGGAAGCTTCCAGGGTAAGCCTAGGCGCCGTCCGTCAGACGGAGTGAAAGCTCCGCAGGTTCGGCATTGGAGGTCAGTATTGGTAATTGTGTTGGTTTGTGTCGAAAGGGGGGAGGGGGGGTCGGCACGATATCGGGTGAAGCACACTGCTGTTCCGACAGCTTTTAGGGAAGTGTGCTGCCGCTTAGGCGGCACCTCGTTGCTTCGGCAACCCTTGCTGCTATAGTAATTCTCAGATCCTGTGAAGCACACTGCTGTTCCGACAGCTTTTAGGGAAGTGTGCTGCCGCTTAGGCGGCACCTCGTTGCTTCGGCAACCCTTGCTGCTATAGTAATTCTCAGATCCTGTTACTGTGATTACTGTCAATAAGGTTATAAGATTGTCATGAAAGCGCTAAAAGAGATTTTGGGTCAGGATGCTCCTATCCCATGGACATCCCCACTCGGGTGCTTATTAGCACATTGGAAAGAGTGCGGTTTTCGTCAAGAAATGCGAAAAGGGAAATTGATTGACTATTGTAATGGCTGGTGGCCGCAATACAAGCTAGAGGATCAAGAGACTTGGCCCGAGAATGGCACACTACAGTATAATACAATTTTACAGTTAATGTTATTTTGTAAAAAGGAAGGAAAAGATGACGAGCTTCCATATGTAGAATTGTTCTTTTATGTGTGCTGAAAACCTGAATGGCAGCGTGCCTGCAGAATAATGATGTTTAATACCCTAAATGAGAATCGTTGTTGTGCGTGTGCTAAGGAGGGACGTTGCATACAGCACCAGGCAATAGAAAATAGAAAACATAATGGAGAAATGAATGATGGAAATGTAGATTTGGAAATTGCGCCGTTAGCTCTGGAAGAACGGGCAGAGGAGGAAGAGGAAAATGAGGAAAGGTCCCCGACTTTAGCCTCTCCTGTCTCATGTAGAACTCGACAACGGCAGAGAGTAGGAGGGATTGTGGATGAACGGGGGGGGGAAGATAATTGCACCCCTCCGGCAGGGAGTAGGAGCGGAAGGACCGGTATATGTTAAGGCACCCTTCTCGGCCGGAGATTTAGTAATTTGGAAACAGGCAGCCGGAACTTATAGAGAAAATCCGGACAAAGTTGCAAGAGTGGTGAAAACGATAATCAAAACTCAGAATCCAGATTGGGATGATTTACAGGTAATTTTAGATACCTTAATGGATTCAACAGAAAAAGATATGGTTTTGCGGGCAGCCAAGGAAAGAGCTCGAGAAGAGATACGAAACGGGCTAGTACCTGGAAATCTGGACCAGAATTTTCCCACTGAAGACCCCCAGTGGCATTATAATACAGGGGACGGAATAAGGAGATTAAAGAGATATCAGGACTGGGTCCAGATCGCGGTGCAAAATGCTATGCCCCGAACTATAAATTGGTCAAGATTATATAATGTTAGGCAAGAAAGGACGGAATCACCATCTGCCTTTTTGGAAAGATTAAAAGAAACGGCCAGAAAATACACAGACTTGGATGTGGAAACCGAACAAGCTAAGACCCAGCTAGCTCTTATTTTCTTAGGACAAGCCCAGGAAGATATTAGGAAGAAATTGCAGAAATTGGAAGGCGCAGATCTGAGGGATTTGGATAGACTGTTGGAGATTGCTTGGAAAGTGTGTAACAATAGAGAAAAGGAGGCAGCCAAAAGGCAACAACAGAATTTATTGGCAGTTGTCCAGGGAAGAGAACGGGGAGGGTTAAGAGGAAGAGGTCGAGGGAATATGAATAGTCGAGGTAGAGGAGCAGAGAGAGGTTATCCAGGTTCGGGAGGAAATGGGCTGGGTCTCAACCAATGTGCCCATTGTAAGGAAGAAGGCCACTGGAAAAATGAATGTCCTCTTCGACAACAGCCAATGATTGGTAGAGGGAATCCATTCCGAAATCAGGAAATAGCCAAAGCAATGGTCCTGGGGGATTATAGCAGCTGACCAGGAAACCAGAGAGAAGCAGGAGAGCCCCTAGTGGCAATTCATACAGGAAATAGGGAAGTAAAGTTTCTAGTTGATACAGGGGCAACGTACTCAGTACTTAATAGATTAGATGGCAAAATAGGGGAAAGAAAGACAGCTATCGTAGGTGCCACCGGGAAGGAGGAAATACGGCCATTCCTACAACCCCTCGATTTACGGTTTTGTCCTGGTTTCAGTTAGAACAGAGTTAATTTTCTTCCTAGTAGCTGGTAGAATGCTATGTTTTGGCTTAGGAGGAGAAGAGTGCTGATAACACCCTGATGTTTTAATTGTTGCAGAGCAGTGCTTATACTAAGCCAAGGACATCTCAGCTTCTTGCTCTGTCCTGCCAACGGGCAGGCTGGGGGTGCAGCAAGAGCTGGGAGGGGACAGACCTAGGACAGGTGACCCAAACTAGCCAAAGAGGTATTCCATACCATCTGACGTCATGCTAAACTATATATAGGGGTGGCTAGCCGGGGGAGGGGGGCCGCACTGCTCGGGGTTAGGCTGGGCATCGGTCAGCGGGTGGTGAGCAATTGCATTGTGCATCACTTGTTTGTACACATTATTAATAGTAGTACTATTATCATCATTGTGTTATTATTATTATTGTTATTATTATTATTATTATTATTTTCCAGTCTTATTAAACTGTCTTTATCTCAACTCACGGGCTTCACTTTCCATTTCTCTCCCCCGTCCCAGAGAGGGAGGGGGGAGGGTGAGCGAACGGCTGTGTGGTGTTTAGCTGCCGGCCGGGTTAAACCATGACAGTCTGTTTTGGCGCCCAACGTGGGGCTCGAAAGGTTGAGATAACGGCAGATCTGATCAGAGTGTGTTAGACTAAAATTGGTATAAGTATTAGACCTGCTTAATAGTCACTTGTCCTAATGCTGATTGCTTTAATCTCAAGTCTGCTGCGCCTGTTTTCCAAATTGAGTATTATAGCACATTATTTTCCGTATGTGCTCTCTGTCATGTTGTTTATCCTCTCCGGGCCCTGGTTTCAGATCATTGTGGTACTGTGTGTTGTAACAGTGGCTTATGAGACGATGAAATATCTGGTCATGACTCTAACTTGGTATTTGTACTCAGTAACATTGTCGACTCTATACTTTGGAAACTGTATCTTGGAAACTATTAGCAATTATACCTGTTGCCTTTTTTCATTAGGGAGTCAATCTGTGGAGGGGAAAGGGGAAGATATTTTTTCTTACTCGATCACTCTCCCTTTCTCCTTCACCACCCCCTTATCCTCCTTGATCACTGATCACTCTCCCTTTCTCCTTCACCACCCTCTTATCCTCCGAGCTTGTTACAATAGCTCTCCAAGATATTGAATATCCTTGGGATACTCAGACCAGCATGGTCTTGTTGTTATGCCTCCTGAATGTGCTTCAGGTTTTGCTTAAAGTTAAACAACTACTTAGGAAGCTCATCCGGAGATCTGCCCGGAGGCAGTATAGTTGTGGGTGGCAGGGAGTATGGGAGGATATGGGCAGGCATCTAGAGCAGTTGGCACCCCCAGTGTTTTGGAAATTCACCCCTGAACAACTGCAAAATCCTAAAAAACTGGCAGAATGTTTGAAAAAAAGGTGTCATGACTCTGGCAGTTCCAAAGTAACACAAATCATTGTAACGTGCTGGGGCCTGGCTCATGCCTATCGAGCTGCCATTGATACTGCTATCAACTTAGTGACAGACTCTGCGGCTACTCCAAGTCCTGTGACAGATCCGATGGCCACTGCGACCCCTACGGTGGACTCTGCAGCCGCTCCAGTTCCAGCTCCTGCAGACACTCCAGTTCCAGTTCCTGTAGCTGCTCCAGCTCCGGTTCCTGCAGCTGCTCCAGTTCCAGCTCCTGCAGACACTCCAGTTCCAGTTCCTGTAGCTGCTCCAGCTCCGGTTCCTGCAGCTGCTCCAGTTCCAGCTCCTGCAGACACTCCAGTTCCAGCTCCTGCAGCCGCTCCAGTTCCAGTTCCTGCAGCTGCTCCAGCTCCTGCAGCTGCTCCAGCTCCTGTGGCTGGGTCAGAGAAACGAGCTGTAGCAGTGCAAGTTGACCCTGCACAGGGTATTCCAACCCCTGTGGCAGACTCTGTAACGGGGTCAGAGAAACGAGCTGTAGCAGTGCAAGTTGACCCTGCACAGGGTATTCCAACCCCTGTGGCAGACTCTGTAACGGGGTCAGAGAAACGAGCTGTAGCAGTGCAAGTTGCCCCTGTAGAGAAGGTGAAAAAATGGTATAGAGATTCAAGTCGTTTAGAACGCAGAGAGTCTTCTGCCAAATCTAGGTATAGAGACGACGATGCTGGGCCATCAGGGATTCAGGAGGAGGAAGATGAGGATGCCGAAAAATCAACAGTAACTACCCGAAACCTATACGAGCGTGAGCTACGAGATGTGCGAAAAGATTTTGGTCGCTGTATAGGTGAGCAGCTTGTCACCTGGCTGCTTCGGTGCTGGGACACTGGAGCCAATTGTGTGGAATTAGACGGCAGGGAAGCCAGACGGCTGGGATCCCTTGCTAGAGACGCAGGCACTGACAAAGCAATTGCAGACGAAGCACAATCTCACAGCCTCTGGAGGCGTCTCCTCTCAGCTGTGAGGGAAAGGCATCCCTTCAAGGAAGAGCTTTTATGTCTACCAGGCAAGTGGACCACTATGGAGAAGGGAATCCAGTACCTGAGGGAATTAGCCGTACGGGAAGTGATTTATGAGGATCCAGACCTCAGACAAACATCCAAAGATCCAGATGAAGTCAGGTGTACACGACCCATGTGGCGGAAGTTTGTACGGAGTGCACCATCATCATATGCCAGCTCATTGGCAATAATGGCCTGGAAAGAGGATGAGGAACCCACAGTGGATGAAGTGGCTAAACAACTTCGGCAGTCCGAAGAAAGTCTCTCCCCTTCCTTACAGGCCTGCGTCTCAGCTGTGGAGAAACTTTCTGAAGAGTTCCACCAACTTAAAGAGAATCTATCTTCCTCCCCACCTGAACAAACCAGTGTCCACCGACCAAAAGAGAACACTTGGGAGAAACTTTCTGAAAAGGTTCACCAACTTGAAGAGAGATTATTCTCCTCCGCACCTGTACAAAGCAGTGTCTCAGCTATCGGGGGTAGGCGTTCATCCACACAAAGACGATATGGTGGGTACTCACCCCGTGCCACCCTGTGGTTTTACTTACGAGACCATGGAGAGGACATGAGAAAATGGGATGGAAAATCTACCGCGACCCTAGAGGCACGGGTACGTGAGTTGCAAAAGAAAACAATCGGGAAAAAGGGATTCTCTGAAAAGTTTGCTGCTCCAACTTCCAGCAGACAGTCCTTCAAACACAGAAATGAAGAAGATTCTGACCAGGATTAGGGGGGCCCTGCCTCCAGCCAGGGGGAGGAAAGGGACAGTCGAGTTTATTGGACTGTGTGGATTCGATGGCCTGGCACGTCAGACGCACAGAAGTATAAGGCTTTAGTAGACACCGGTGCACAATGTACTCTAATGCCATCGAGCTATAAAGGGCCAGAGCCCATCTGTATTTGTGGAGTGACAGGGGGATCTCAGCAGTTGACTGTATTGGAGGCTGAAGTGAGTCTGACTGGGAATGAGTGGGAAAAGCACCGTATTGCGACTGGCCCAGATGCTCCATGTATCCTTGGCATAGACTATCTTAGAAGAGGATATTTCAAGGACCCAAAAGGGTTCCGGTGGGCTTTTGGTATAGCTGCCTTAGAGACAGAGGGCATTAAACAATTATCTACCTTGCCTGGTCTCTCAGAGGACCCCTCTGTTGTGGGGTTGCTGAGGGTTGAAGAACAGCAAGTGCCAATCGCTACCACAACTGTGCACCGGCGGCAATATCGCACTAACCGAGACTCCCTGATTCCCATCCATAAGCTAATTCGTCAATTGGAGAGCCAAGGAGTGATCAGCAAGACTCATTCACCTTTCAATAGTCCCATATGGCCAGTGCGAAAGTCTAATGGTGAGTGGAGACTAACAGTGGACTATCGTGGCCTGAACGAAGTCACGCCACCATTGAGTGCTGCAGTGCCGGACATGCTGGAACTCCAGTACGAACTTGAATCCTCCCCCTGGCTATCTGCTATCTGCTATCTATAGATATCTGCTATTGCCATATGTGGATGATATACTCATAGCTACCGAAAAAGAATCAGAATGTATTCAGGTAACTATGGATATTCTGAATCAGCTGGGGCTGAATGGGTATAAGGTCTCCAAACAAAAGGCACAAATTGCATGCACCACGGTGATCTACCTGGGGTGTGAAATATCCCAGGGACAGAGAAAATTGGGAATTAATCGGATTCAGGCTATTTGTGGAGTTCCGGAACCATGGAACCTACATGAATTACGAGCTTTCCTAGGTATGGCCGGGTGGTGCAGACCGTGGATAATGGACTACGGACTCATAGCAAAACCCCTCTATGAAGTACAAAAAGCTTGCACATTTACATGGGGAAAACCGCAACAAGAGGCTTTTAAGAAAATAAAAGAGGCCCTAGCGAAAGCACGTGCCCTGGGTCTGCCAGATTTATCAAAGGACTTTCAATTGTTTGTACATGAGAGACAACGATTGGCGTTAGGCGTACTGACTCAAAGATTAGGGAGCTGGAAGAGACCAGCAGGATACTTTTCTAAACAGCTGGATGCGGTAAGTGCTGGGTGGCCCTCCTGCCTAAGAGCTGTGGCAGCTACCATTCTTTTCATACAGGAGGCTAGAAAGCTTACGTTGGGAAAACGGATCGAAGTATTCGTACCACACATGGTAACTATGGTACTGGAACAGAAGGGGGGCCATTGGCTATCACCTAGCCGAATGATGAAATATCAAGCAATATTAACTGAACAAGATGATGGAATTTTGAAAACCACTAACTTATTAAATCCAGCAGTATTTTTAGGAACGACGACGGAAGAAGGAGACCTTAATCATGACTGTGTGGAAGTTATGGAACATACTTATGCCAGTAGAACAGATCTGAAGGATCAGCCACTGAAGGAACCAGATTGGGAACTTTTCACAGATGGAAGCAGCTTTGTGGAAAATGGGACTCGTTACGCAGGATATGCGGTAACAACATCGAAAATGGTGATTGAGGCAAATTCTTTACCTCCAGGGACATCAGCTCAACGGGCAGAGGTAGTTGCTCTAACTCGAGCTTTGGAATTAAGTGAAGGCAAGAACGTTAACATTTGGACAGACGCAAAATACGCGTTTGGAGTAGTTCATGTGCATGGAGCATTCTGGAAAGAACGAGGAATGTTGTCTTCGCAAGGGACTAATGTAAAATATCAAGAAGAAATATTGAAATTAATAACGGCTGTGCAGAAACCCCAACAGGTGGCCATAATGCATTGTAAAGCTCACCAAGGAGGAACATCAGAGATTGTGGAAGGAAATAGATTAGCAGACTCAACGGCTCGAAAGGTCGCACGAGAAATATGGAAAATGATGGCACTAATTCCGACACAGGTAGGCCTATCTTGCTCTAGGTTAGCCAAGGACCCAAAGTATTCCCCAGAGGACGAACGGCTTGCCAATTTGCTGAAGGCCCAGAAGAATTCTGATGGTTGGTATGTAACAACAACAGGACAGGTTGTAGTGCCCCCACTAGTAATGCGAGAGATTCTACAAGAAAAGCATAATGAATGCCACTGGGGAGCAGATGCGATGGTGACTTATTTGAAACGAGGTGTTATCTCAGTATACACGTTGACAATGGCGAAATCCGTAATGTCAAAGTGCGAGCTCTGCCTAAAGAATAATCCAGTAGCAAGGAAACATGCTGAAATGGGTAGGACTAGAACTGGAATAGAGCCTGGGGATTACGGGCAAACTGACTTTGTAGAATTACCAGAGGCCCGTGGCTACAAATACTTGTTAGTAGGGGTTGACACTTTTTCTGGATGGCCAGAGGCTCTTCCCTGTCATACCAATCAGGCAAAAGAAACAGTAAAATGGCTACTGCAGGAAATTATCCCTAGATTTGGTGTACCGTTGGGTATCTCCTCAGATAGAGGACCCCATTTTATTGCTAATGTGGTTAAAGAGGTTAGTAGGTTGCTAGGAATTACTTGGAATTTACATACTCCATGGAGACCACAGTCTAGCGGACAGCTAGAAAGGATGAATCAGACTTTGAAAGGACAACTAAGCAAAATTTGTCAGGAAGCTAAAATACAATGGCCGCAGGCCCTACCAATAGCCCTATTCAGGATTAGAATAAAGCCAAAGAGTGGGATGTCAGTAAGCCCGTATGAGATATTGTATGGGAAACCTTATGGGTCCCCTGAACCAAATCCGAATATGCATGTTACCGCTAAGCAGGATGTGTATAACTATGTTCTATCCCTTGGCAAGACTCTAGCTCGACTACGCAGCGTCCTGGTGTGGAATCGACCTTTGGGCTTGGAGAATCCAGTACACGACATACAACCAGGGGACAGTGTCTATATTAAAAACTGGTATGAAGAGCCTTTGAAGGAACGGTGGGACAGACCGTATCAGGTGATCCTATACCCTGGGGCATAATTACATCACCGCTACCCCAGACTGAGAAAAACAAAACAATCCAATGTGAAACAGAAAAGGTCGTGGAGACAGAAAAGCTGTGTTATAAATGGCTCAGTCTTCAAAATAGGATTTAATAAAAAAATAGGATTTATTAAAAGAATAGAGGTAAGCAAACAGCGCTGGGTGCACCGGGAGTCTCCGCTCCACCAGGACGCACACCAGCTACATCAAGTAGCTGATTTTTATGCTCCTAGACTAATACATATTCATTACTACTTCTAAAAAAAATAGGTTATTATAATTAGCTTCCGGGGTCCAGTCCCTCCTACTGGAGCATGCGCGTCAGTCTCCGGTGGTCCCTCTGGGGATCTCTAGGGGTCTTTCATGCTGAAGGCTCGTAGTCTTCCTCTCCAAGTTTTTTTCTTGTCCTTCCCCTTCGTACTCCTTGGCACCATGTCAAGTTTATACAGCATCCCCTGCAGGTCTTGTCTCCTAGCCGTCCTTCAGCTTCTTTTTTTCCTTCTTCTTAATCTCTTGGCCACCTGGCCAGATATCAGAGGCCTGCATAGTATCCCATAACAGTCACTAGTTGTTATCAGTTGTTCTGAAACCCCCAAACATCAAAGACTTCATACAAACACAAATAGCTTTCTTATTGAGACTTCACGAGTAATTAAAACATTCCTCACCAGCCATTCACAGGGACACTCCAGTTACATCTATAGCAGTGCTAAATCAACCACAAAGAAGGCAAAAAGGCTGTAACTGTTAGAAATAAGAGTTCGGAATAACAAAAGCAAATAGGCTCATGGATTTGAGGAATATTTCTGAAGATTTGATAATTTGACTATAATGAGGGGGAGACTGGGACACTGGGAGGAAAGGGAAGAAACCAAAGTCAAGGTACAAGAACTATATACATTAACCATTCTGTTTTTCTTAGACTTGTGGTTATACAAGGGTATGTAAGACAGAAGGTCACATTCGTCATACCATGCGGCCCTAGCACTGTTCCATACTGACACGAATCAGATGAACATATATAACAGCTGGAAGGGTATTATAGAGAGAAACAGCCCCTCTATCGTTCTCAATGTGAAAAGAAAAGAAATTACCAATTTATGGCTTGGAACACCAGGAGTGGACGGCTAGGGTTGTGTGAGGATGATGAACAACGCACACGACAAAAGGAAATGGAATGGCAGAATAATGACCATTCTCACTAAAAATCATGAGGAGGTTCCCACTACCCCGCCACCACCCTATAGCAACACCATACCAATGAATGAAGCTTAATACCTATATAATGTGTACAAATATATTATATTACGTATTAAAACTAGCACTGAAGATGAAAATACTGCCCTCTATGGGTGAGTGAAGTATTTTCAAAGGGGGGAAATGTTGGCATTAGCACCTGTTTTAGTATTCTGCACTAGCTCCTGGCATCAGCACATGGTTTAGGGGAAATGTTAGAAATGTTAACATTAGCACATATTTTAGTATCCTGCACCATCTCTTTTTAAGGAGTCACTGTCTTTAGATAAGTGTTGTAGTGTTTCCCAGGTTAATAAAAACAGGGTTATTATAATTAGTTTCCGGAATCCAAACCCTCCTACTGGAGCATGCGTTAACAGTCTCCGGTGGTCCCTCTGGGGGTCTCTCATGCTGAAGGCTCGTAGTCTTCCTCCCTCTTGTCCTTCTCCTTTGTCCATCTTGGCTGCACGTCAGAGACTTGTGCAGCGTCCCCTGCAAGCTTTGTCTTTTAGTCGTTCTTCAGTTTTCCCCGTCTCCTTAATCTCCTGGCCAGATATCAGAGGCTTGCATGGTGTCCCATGCAATAGTCATAATAGTTAGCAGCTATTCTGAACCGCCCCCCCCCACCTCCGGTACCAGATATCAGAGACTTCAAGGAAAAGCCTACAAATACATTTCCCTTCAAGCTCTCTATTGACACGAATCTGTTTTTCTTAGACACATGGTTATACAAGGGTCTGTAGGACAGGAGGTCACATTCATCATAGCATGCGGCCCTAGCATTGTTCCATATTGACACGAATCAGATGAACACATTTCACAATCCCCCATCTCCTTTTTCATGGCATTGATTTGTGGTTTCCTTTCCAATCAAGTCAATACTTGCCGAATTGATACCAATTGATACCAATTTTGGATCTTTGTTTGTTTTTATTATCATCAGGGAATGGGTTTTCTCCTTCCCTGGTTCTGGGTCAAAAGGTACCGCAGATACTTGCATTCCCTGTATAACAGAGTGTATTAGTCTGGTAATACAAGGCATTAAACATGGAATTATTAACAATCCTCCACATATCCCCAGTACAACCATCCTTATTTTAGCAAGCCAATCACCACCCATAAAGCCCCCCTCCCATCACCCGCTTAGATCGATTCCATTTGAGATCTGAACTGGGACGTGTGCAAGTTTCTTCACTTCTTTTACAAGTTCATTTACAGCTTTTTTTTCCTGTTGTGGTTTAACCCAGCGGGCAGCTAAACAACACATGGCTGTTCGCTCACCTCCCCCCCTCCTTCTCTGGGATGGGAGAGAGAAACGGGAAAGTGAAGCCCGCGAATTGAGATAAAGACAAGAAAATAATAACAACAATAATAATAATGACAATCATGAAGATAATAGTACTACTAGTAATAATGTGTACGAAACAAGTGATGCACAATGCAATTGCTCACCACCCACTGCCCGATGCCCAGCCTAACCCCGAGCATTCCGGCCCTCCTCCCAGCTCTTGCACCCCCAGCCTACCTGCTGGCAGGAGAGAGTGAGAAGCTGAAGTGTCCTTGGCTAGGTGTAAGCACTGCTCTGCAACAATTAAAACATCAGCATATTATCAGCACTCTTCTCATCCTAAGCCAGAACATAGCATTCTACCAGCTACGAGGAAGAAACACCCTCATCATCAATCTCTAAACAGCAATTACTAAGGTTAAATTTTCCACAGACTTCTTCTCCAGTAAATAATCCAAAGCTAAGCGATTTTGATACAAAGCAGTTCTCATCTTGGTATTTTGCTTTGCCATTAATCCAAGTGTTGGCATTAGCACCTGTTTTAGTATTCTGCACTAGCTCCTGGCATCAGCACATGGTTTAGGGGAAATGTTAGAAATGTTAGAAATGTCAATATTAGCACATATTTTAGTATCCTGCACCATCTCTTTTTAAGGAGTCACTGTCTTTATAGATAAATGTTGTACATCTCTTTTTAAGGAGTCACTGTCTTTAGATAAGTGTTGTAGTGTTTCCCAGGTAATATACTATCAATGAGATCCTAATCTGATAAAGAGACGCGAGATTCTTCACAGGAAGATCCTGAGGATGAACAGGTACACCTCGACCTTTGATAAGAACTTGGAAGATGGCAAAATAACATGGAGAGTTGGAAAGAGCATGCGCAGAGAAGAAAGGTGAATAGTTCAGCAGAGAGGAAGACTCTTTACTTCATCAGGAAGACCACCAGGAAGACCACCAGACGGTGCTGCGCATGTGCAAGTAGGGAG
This sequence comes from Somateria mollissima, assembly GCA_951411735.1. Classification (NCBI taxonomy): domain Eukaryota; kingdom Metazoa; phylum Chordata; class Aves; order Anseriformes; family Anatidae; genus Somateria; species Somateria mollissima. Next base: position 45,869 of record CATOCB010000256.1, on the reverse strand, counting down.
GAGTCAAGGGAGGAGTCACTGAGGCTGATGTTGCAGCTTGAAATGAATATGTATGAATTTATGTATCTCCAAGAATATAAATTTGCGGTGGGGATGTAACGGGATTTGAAGCCAGATTTGGGCACCTGCCCCTGGTTTCCAGCGCTGAATAAAGCACCTTCATATAATCACGTTGTGGTTATGTGTCTGCTACGCTAAATTTTGGCGACCCAGATGGGACGGCGTGGGCACTGCTGAGGCGGATCGTGTTTCGATTACGCTCCAGCCGGCACCGGGGAGTTTCTCGGGGAGCCATCGACCGCAACCGACCTCCTCTGCTCACGACGTACCACGGGATAGGTAAGCAAAGGTGCTTTCTGGTTTTCGGTACCGATCTGGTCTGGAAAGCCTGCCGGTCAGACGTGGCGAAAGCCACGCTCGGTTGGGCAGGAAGCTTCCAGGGTAAGCCTAGGCGCCGTCCGTCAGACGGAGTGAAAGCTCCGCAGGTTCGGCATTGGAGGTCAGTATTGGTAATTGTGTTGGTTTGTGTCGAAAGGGGGGAGGGGGGGGGGGTCGGCACGATATCGGGTGAAGCACACTGCTGTTCCGACAGCTTTTAGGGAAGTGTGCTGCCGCTTAGGCGGCACCTCGTTGCTTCGGCAACCCTTGCTGCTATAGTAATTCTCAGATCCTGTTACTGTGATTACTGTCAATAAGGTTATAAGATTGTCATGAAAGCGCTAAAAGAGATTTTGGGTCAGGATGCTCCTATCCCACGGACATCCCCACTCGGGTGCTTATTAGCACATTGGAAAGAGGGCGGTTTTGGTCAAGAAATGCGAAAAGGGAAATTGATTGACTATTGTAATGGCTGGTGGCCGCAATACAAGCTAGAGGATCAAGAGACTTGGCCCGAGAATGGCACACTACAGTATAATACAATTTTACAGTTAATGTTATTTTGTAAAAGGGAAGGAAAGGATGACGAGCTTCCATATGTAGAATTGTTCTTTTATTTGCGCTGAAAACCTGAATGGCAGCGTGCCTGCGGAATAATGGTGTTTAATACCCTAAATGAGAATCGTTGTTGTGCGTGTGCTAAGGAGGGACGTTGCATACAGCACCAGGCAATAGAAAATAGTAAACATAATGGAGAAATGAATGATGGAAATGTAGATTTGGAAATTGCGCCGTTAGCTCTGGAAGAACGGGCAGAGGAGGAAGAGGAAAATGAGGAAAGGTCCCCGACTTTAGCCTCTCCTGTCTCATGTAGAACTCGACAACGGCAGTGAGTAGGAGGGATTGTGGATGAACGGGGGGGGAAGATAATTGCACCCCTCCGGCAGGGAGTAGGAGCGGAAGGACCGGTATATGTTAAGGCACCCTTCTCGGCCGGAGATTTAGTAATTTGGAAACAGGCAGCCGGAACTTATAGAGAAAATCCGGACAAAGTTGCAAGAGTGGTGAAAACGATAATCAAAACTCAGAATCCAGATTGGGATGATTTACAGGTAATTTTAGATACCTTAATGGATTCAACAGAAAAAGATATGGTTTTGCGGGCAGCCAAGGAAAGAGCTCGAGAAGAGATACGAAACGGGCTAGTACCTGGAAATCTGGACCAGAATTTTCCCACTGAAGACCCCCAGTGGCATTATAATACAGGGGACGGAATAAGGAGATTAAAGAGATATCAGGACTGGGTCCAGATCGGGGTGCAAAATGCTATGCCCCGAACTATAAATTGGTCAAGATTACATAATGTTAGGCAAGAAAGGACGGAATCACCATCTGCCTTTTTGGAAAGATTAAAAGAAACGGCCAGAAAATACACAGACTTGGATGTGGAAACCGAACAAGCTAAGACCCAGCTAGCTCTTATTTTCTTAGGACAAGCCCAGGAAGATATTAGGAAGAAATTGCAGAAATTGGAAGGCGCAGATCTGAGGGATTTGGATAGACTGTTGGAGATTGCTTGGAAAGTGTGTAACAATAGAGAAAAGGAGGCAGCCAAAAGGCAACAACAGAATTTATTGGCAGTTGTCCAGGGAAGAGAACGGGGAGGGTTAAGAGGAAGAGGTCGAGGGAATATGAATAGTCGAGGTAGAGGAGCAGAGAGAGGTTATCCAGGTTCGGGAGGAAATGGGCTGGGTCTCAACCAATGTGCCCATTGTAAGGAAGAAGGCCACTGGAAAAATGAATGTCCTCTTCGACAACAGCCAATGATTGGTAGAGGGAATCCATTCCGAAATCAGGAAATAGCCAAAGCAATGGTCCTGGGGGATTATAGCAGCTGACCAGGAAACCAGAGAGAAGCAGGAGAGCCCCTAGTGGCAATTCATACAGGAAATAGGGAAGTAAAGTTTCTAGTTGATACAGGGGCAACGTACTCAGTACTTAATAGATTAGATGGCAAAATAGGGGAAAGAAAGACAGCTATCGTAGGTGCCACCGGGAAGGAGGAAATACGGCCATTCCTACAACCCCTCGATTTACGGTTTTGTCCTGGTTTCAGTTAGAACAGAGTTAATTTTCTTCCTAGTAGCTGGTAGAATGCTATGTTTTGGCTTAGGAGGAGAAGAGTGCTGATAACACCCTGATGTTTTAATTGTTGCAGAGCAGTGCTTATACTAAGCCAAGGACATCTCAGCTTCTTGCTCTGTCCTGCCAACGGGCAGGCTGGGGGTGCAGCAAGAGCTGGGAGGGGACAGACCTAGGACAGGTGACCCAAACTAGCCAAAGAGGTATTCCATACCATCTGACGTCATGCTAAACTATATATAGGGGTGGCTAGCCGGGGGAGGGGGGCCGCACTGCTCGGGGTTAGGCTGGGCATCGGTCAGCGGGTGGTGAGCAATTGCATTGTGCATCACTTGTTTGTACACATTATTAATAGTAGTACTATTATCATCATTGTGTTATTATTATTATTGTTATTATTATTATTATTATTATTATTATTATTTTCCAGTCTTATTAAACTGTCTTTATCTCAACTCACGGGCTTCACTTTCCATTTCTCTCCCCCGTCCCAGAGAGGGAGGGGGGAGGGTGAGCGAACGGCTGTGTGGTGTTTAGCTGCCGGCCGGGTTAAACCATGACAGTCTGTTTTGGCGCCCAACGTGCGGCTCGAAAGGTTGAGATAACGGCAGATCTGATCAGAGTGTGTTAGACTAAAATTGGTATAAGTATTAGACCTGCTTAATAGTCACTTGTCCTAATGCTGATTGCTTTAATCTCAAGTCTGCTGCGCCTGTTTTCCAAATTGAGTATTATAGCACATTATTTTCCGTATGTGCTCTCTGTCATGTTGTTTATCCTCTCCGGGCCCTGGTTTCAGATCATTGTGGTACTGTGTGTTGTAACAGTGGCTTATGAGACGATGAAATATCTGGTCATGACTCTAACTTGGTATTTGTACTCAGTAACATCGTCGACTCTATACTTTGGAAACTGTATCTTGGAAACTATTAGCAATTATACCTGTTGCCTTTTTTCATTAGGGAGTCAATCTGTGGAGGGGAAAGGGGAAGATATTTTTTCTTACTCGATCACTCTCCCTTTCTCCTTCACCACCCCCTTATCCTCCTTGATCACTGATCACTCTCCCTTTCTCCTTCACCACCCTCTTATCCTCCGAGCTTGTTACAATAGCTCTCCAAGATATTGAATATCCTTGGGATACTCAGACCAGCATGGTCTTGTTGTTATGCCTCCTGAATGTGCTTCAGGTTTTGCTTAAAGTTAAACAACTACTTAGGAAGCTCATCCGGAGATCTGCCCGGAGGCAGTATAGTTGTGGGTGGCAGGGAGTATGGGAGGATATGGGCAGGCATCTAGAGCAGTTGGCACCCCCAGTGTTTTGGAAATTCACCCCTGAACAACTGCAAACTCCTAAAAAACTGGCAGAATGTTTGAAAAAAAGGTGTCATGACTCTGGCAGTTCCAAAGTAACACAAATCATTGTAACGTGCTGGGGCCTGGCTCATGCCTATCGAGCTGCCATTGATACTGCTATCAACTTAGTGACAGACTCTGCGGCTACTCCAAGTCCTGTGACAGATCTGATGGCCACTGCGACCCCTACGGTGGACTCTGTAGCCGCTCCAGTTCCAGCTCCTGCAGACACTCCAGTTCCAGTTCCTGTAGCTGCTCCAGCTCCGGTTCCTGCAGCTGCTCCAGTTCCAGCTCCTGCAGACACTCCAGTTCCAGTTCCTGTAGCTGCTCCAGCTCCGGTTCCTGCAGGTGCTCCAGTTCCAGCTCCTGCAGACACTCCAGTTCCAGCTCCTGCAGCCGCTCCAGTTCCAGTTCCTGCAGCTGCTCCAGCTCCTGCAGCTGCTCCAGCTCCTGTGGCTGGGTCAGAGAAACGAGCTGTAGCAGTGCAAGTTGACCCTGCACAGGGTATTCCAACCCCTGTGGCAGACTCTGTAACGGGGTCAGAGAAACGAGCTGTAGCAGTGCAAGTTGACCCTGCACAGGGTATTCCAACCCCTGTGGCAGACTCTGTAACGGGGTCAGAGAAACGAGCTGTAGCAGTGCAAGTTGCCCCTGTAGAGAAGGTGAAAAAATGGTATAGAGATTCAAGTCGTTTAGAACGCAGAGAGTCTTCTGCCAAATCTAGGTATAGAGACGACGATGCTGGGCCATCAGGGATTCAGGAGGAGGAAGATGAGGATGCCGAAAAATCAACAGTAACTACCCGAAACCTATACGAGCGTGAGCTACGAGATGTGCGAAAAGATTTTGGTCGCTGTATAGGTGAGCAGCTTGTCACCTGGCTGCTTCGGTGCTGGGACACTGGAGCCAATTGTGTGGAATTAGACGGCAGGGAAGCCAGACGGCTGGGATCCCTTGCTAGAGACGCAGGCACTGACAAAGCAATTGCAGACGAAGCACAATCTCACAGCCTCTGGAGGCGTCTCCTCTCAGCTGTGAGGGAAAGGCATCCCTTCAAGGAAGAGCTTTTATGTCTACCAGGCAAGTGGACCACTATGGAGAAGGGAATCCAGTACCTGAGGGAATTAGCCGTACGGGAAGTGATTTATGAGGATCCAGACCTCAGACAAACATCCAAAGATCCAGATGAAGTCAGGTGTACACGACCCATGTGGCGGAAGTTTGTACGGAGTGCACCATCATCATATGCCAGCTCATTGGCAATAATGGCCTGGAAAGAGGATGAGGAACCCACAGTGGATGAAGTGGCTAAACAACTTCGGCAGTACGAAGAAAGTCTCTCCCCTTCCTTACAGGCCTGCGTCTCAGCTGTGGAGAAACTTTCTGAAGAGTTCCACCAACTTAAAGAGAATCCATCTTCCTCCCCACCTGAACAAACCAGTGTCCACCGACCAAAAGAGAACACTTGGGAGAAACTTTCTGAAAAGGTTCACCAACTTGAAGAGAGATTATTCTCCTCCGCACCTGTACAAAGCAGTGTCTCAGCTATCGGGGGTAGGCGTTCATCCACACAAAGACGATATGGTGGGTACTCACCCCGTGCCACCCTGTGGTTTTACTTACGAGACCATGGAGAGGACATGAGAAAATGGGATGGAAAATCTACCGCGACCCTAGAGGCACGGGTACGTGAGTTGCAAAAGAAAACAATCGGGAAAAAGGGATTCTCTGAAAAGTTTGCTGCTCCAACTTCCAGCAGACAGTCCTTCAAACACAGAAATGAAGAAGATTCTGACCAGGATTAGGGGGGCCCTGCCTCCAGCCAGGGGGAGGATTCAAGTTCGTACTGGAGTTCCAGCATGTCCGGCACTGTAGCACTCAATGGTGGCGTGACTTCGTTCAGGCCACGATAGTCCACTGTTAGTCTCCACTCACCATTAGACTTTCGCACTGGCCATATGGGACTATTGAAAGGTGAATGAGTCTTGCTGATCACTCCTTGGCTCTCCAATTGACGAATTAGCTTATGGATGGGAATCAGGGAGTCTCGGTTAGTGCGATATTGCCGCCGGTGCACAGTTGTGGTAGCGATTGGCACTTGCTGTTCTTCAACCCTCAGCAACCCCACAACAGAGGGGTCCTCTGAGAGACCAGGCAAGGTAGATAATTGTTTAATGCCCTCTGTCTCTAAGGCAGCTATACCAAAAGCCCACCGGAACCCTTTTGGGTCCTTGAAATATCCTCTTCTAAGATAGTCTATGCCAAGGATACATGGAGCATCTGGGCCAGTCGCAATACGGTGCTTTTCCCACTCATTCCCAGTCAGACTCACTTCAGCCTCCAATACAGTCAACTGCTGAGATCCCCCTGTCACTCCACAAATACAGATGGGCTCTGGCCCTTTATAGCTCGATGGCATTAGAGTACATTGTGCACCGGTGTCTACTAAAGCCTTATACTTCTGTGCGTCTGACGTGCCAGGCCATCGAATCCACACAGTCCAATAAACTCGACTGTCCCTTTCCTCCCCCTGGCTGGAGGCAGGGCCCCCCTAATCCTGGTCAGAATCTTCTTCATTTCTGTGTGCAAGATCTTAGAGCAATAAATGAAAGAACGACAGACATTCACCCGGTGGTGGCCAATCCTTATACCTTACTGACAACTATAAAAGAAACATATCGATGGTTTACAGTGATTGATTTGAAGGATGCTTTCTTTTGTATACCTATTGATGACAATAGTAGGAAGCTTTTCGCCTTCGAATGGGAGAACCCACGAACGGGACGGAAAATGCAATTAACTTGGACCAGACTACCCCAAGGATTTAAGAATAGTCCAACCCTTTTTGGAGGCCAGCTTGCTAAGGAAATAGAGAAGTGGACTAATCAAGGACAAATCCAGGTACCAAGAAGACGATATCTGCTATTGCCATATGTGGATGATATACTCATAGCTACCGAAAAAGAATCAGAATGTATTCAGGTAACTATGGATATTCTGAATCAGCTGGGGCTGAATGGGTATAAGGTCTCCAAACAAAAGGCACAAATTGCATGCACCACGGTGATCTACCTGGGGTGTGAAATATCCCAGGGACAGAGAAAATTGGGAATTAATCGGATTCAGGCTATTTGTGGAGTTCCGGAACCACGGAACCTACATGAATTACGAGCCTTCCTAGGTATGGCCGGGTGGTGCAGACCGTGGATAATGGACTACGGACTCATAGCAAAACCCCTCTATGAAGTACAAAAAGCTTGCACATTTACATGGGGAATACCGCAACAAGAGGCTTTTAAGAAAATAAAAGAGGCCCTAGCGAAAGCACGTGCCCTGGGTCTGCCAGATTTATCAAAGGACTTTCAATTGTTTGTACATGAGAGACAACGATTGGCGTTAGGCGTACTGACTCAAAGATTAGGGAGCTGGAAGAGACCAGCAGGATACTTTTCTAAACAGCTGGATGCGGTAAGTGCTGGGTGGCCCTCCTGCCTAAGAGCTGTGGCAGCTACCATTCTTTTCATACAGGAGGCTAGAAAGCTTACGTTGGGAAAACGGATCGAAGTATTCGTACCACACATGGTAACTATGGTACTGGAACAAGAGGGGGGCCATTGGCTATCACCTAGCCGAATGATGAAATATCAAGCAATATTAACTGAACAAGATGATGGAATTTTGAAAACCACTAACTTATTAAATCCAGCAGTATTTTTAGGAACGACGACGGAAGAAGGAGACCTTAATCATGACTGTGTGGAAGTTATGGAACATACTTATGCCAGTAGAACAGATCTGAAGGATCAGCCACTGAAGGAACCAGATTGGGAACTTTTCACAGATGGAAGCAGCTTTGTGGAAAATGGGACTCGTTACGCAGGATATGCGGTAACAACATCGAAAATGGTGATTGAGGCAAATTCTTTACCTCCAGGGACATCAGCTCAACGGGCAGAGGTAGTTGCTCTAACTCGAGCTTTGGAATTAAGTGAAGGCAAGAACGTTAACATTTGGACAGACTCAAAATACGCGTTTGGAGTAGTTCATGTGCATGGAGCATTCTGGAAAGAACGAGGAATGTTGTCTTCGCAAGGGACTAATGTAAAATATCAAGAAGAAATATTGAAATTAATAACGGCTGTGCAGAAACCCCAACAGGTGGCCATAATGCATTGTAAAGCTCACCAAGGAGGAACATCAGAGATTGTGGAAGGAAATAGATTAGCAGACTCAACGGCTCGAAAGGTCGCACGAGAAATATGGAAAATGATGGCACTAATTCCGACACAGGTAGGCCTATCTTGCTCTAGGTTAGCCAAGGACCCAAAGTATTCCCCAGAGGACGAACAGCTTGCCAATTTGCTGAAGGCCCAGAAGAATTCTGATGGTTGGTATGTAACAACAACAGGACAGGTTGTAGTGCCCCCACTAGTAATGCGAGAGATTCTACAAGAAAAGCATAATGAATGCCACTGGGGAGCAGATGCGATGGTGACTTATTTGAAACGAGGTGTTATCTCAGTACACACGTTGACAATGGCGAAATCCGTAATGTCAAAGTGCGAGCTCTGCCTAAAGAATAATCCAGTAGCAAGGAAACATGCTGAAATGGGTAGGACTAGAACTGGAATAGAGCCTGGGGATTACGGGCAAACTGACTTTGTAGAATTACCAAAGGCCCGTGGCTACAAATACTTGTTAATAGGGGTTGACACTTTTTCTGGATGGCCGGAGGCTCTTCCCTGTCATACCAATCAGGCAAAAGAAACAGTAAAATGGCTACTGCAGGAAATTATCCCTAGATTTGGTGTACCGTTGTGTATCTCCTCAGATAGAGGACCCCATTTTATTGCTAATGTGGTTAAAGGGGTTAGTAGGTTGCTAGGAATTACTTGGAATTTACATACTCCATGGAGACCACAGTCTAGCGGACAGCTAGAAAGGATGAATCAGACTTTGAAAGGACAACTAAGCAAAATTTGTCAGGAAGCTAAAATACAATGGCCGCAGGCCCTACCAATAGCCCTATTCAGGATTAGAATAAAGCCAAAGAGTGGGATGTCAATAAGCCCGTATGAGATATTGTATGGGAAACCTTATGGGTCCCCTGAACCAAATCCGAATATGCATGTTACCGCTAAGCAGGATGTGTATAACTATGTTCTATCCCTTGGCAAGACTCTAGCTCGACTACGCAGCGTCCTGGTGTGGAATCGACCTTTGGGCTTGGAGAATCCAGTACACGACATACAACCAGGGGACAGTGTCTATATTAAAAACTGGTATGAAGAGCCTTTGAAGGAACGGTGGGACAGACCGTATCAGGTGATCCTATACCCTGGGGCATAATTACATCACCGCTACCCCAGACTGAGAAAAACAAAACAATCCAATGTGAAACACAAAAGGTCGTGGAGACAGAAAAGCTGTGTTATAAATGGCTCAGTCTTCAAAATAGGATTTAATAAAAAAATAGGATTTATTAAAAGAATAGAGGTAAGCAAACAGCGCTGGGTGCACCGGGAGTCTCCGCTCCACCAGGACGCACACCAGCTACATCAAGTAGCTGATTTTTATGCTCCTAGACTAATACATATTCATTACTACTTCTAAAAAAAATAGGTTATTATAATTAGCTTCCGGGGTCCAGTCCCTCCTACTGGAGCATGCGCGTCAGTCTCCGGTGGTCCCTCTGGGGATCTCTAGGGGTCTTTCATGCTGAAGGCTCGTAGTCTTCCTCTCCAAGTTTTTTTCTTGTCCTTCCCCTTCGTACTCCTTGGCACCATGTCAAGTTTATACAGCATCCCCTGCAGGTCTTGTCTCCTAGCCGTCCTTCAGCTTCTTTTTTTCCTTCTTCTTAATCTCTTGGCCACCTGGCCAGATATCAGAGGCCTGCATAGTATCCCATAACAGTCACTAGTTGTTATCAGTTGTTCTGAAACCCCCAAACATCAAAGACTTCATACAAACACAAATAGCTTTCTTATTGAGACTTCACGAGTAATTAAAACATTCCTCACCAGCCATTCACAGGGACACTCCAGTTACATCTATAGCAGTGCTAAATCAACCACAAAGAAGGCAAAAAGGCTGTAACTGTTAGAAATAAGAGTTCGGAATAACAAAAGCAAATAGGCTCATGGATTTGAGGAATATTTCTGAAGATTTGATAATTTGACTATAATGAGGGGGAGACTGGGACACTGGGAGGAAAGGGAAGAAACCAAAGTCAAGGTACAAGAACTATATACATTAACCATTCTGTTTTTCTTAGACTTGTGGTTATACAAGGGTATGTAAGACAGAAGGTCACATTCGTCATACCATGCGGCCCTAGCACTGTTCCATACTGACACGAATCAGATGAACATACATAACAGCAGGAAGGGTATTATAGAGAGAAACAGCCCCTCTATCGTTCTCAATGTGAAAAGAAAAGAAATTACCAATTTATGGCTTGGAACACCAGGAGTGGACGGCTAGGGTTGTGTGAGGATGATGAACAATGCACACGACAGAAGGAAATGGAATGGCAGAATAATGACCATTCTCACTAAAAATCATGAGGAGGTTCCCACTACCCCGCCACCACCCTATAGCAACACCATACCAATGAATGAAGCTTAATACCTATATAATGTGTACAAATATATTATATTACGTAGTAAAACTAGCATTGAAGATGAAAATACTGCCCTCTATGGGTGAGTGAAGTATTTTCAAAGGGGGGAAATGTTGGCATTAGCACCTGTTTTAGTATTCTGCACTAGCTCCTGGCATCAGCACATGGTTTAGGGGAAATGTTAGAAATGTTAACATTAGCACATATTTTAGTATCCTGCACCATCTCTTTTTAAGGAGTCACTGTCTTTATCGATAGATGTTGTACATCTCTTTTTAAGGAGTCACTGTCTTTAGATAAGTGTTGTAGTGTTTCCCAGGTTAATAAAAACAGGGTTATTATAATTAGTTTCCGGAATCCAAACCCTCCTACTGGAGCATGCGTTAACAGTCTCCGGTGGTCCCTCTGGGGGTCTCTCATGCTGAAGGCTCGTAGTCTTCCTCCCTCTTGTCCTTCTCCTTTGTCCATCTTGGCTGCACGTCAGAGACTTGTGCAGCGTCCCCTGCAAGCTTTGTCTTTTAGTCGTTCTTCAGTTTTCCCCGTCTCCTTAATCTCCTGGCCAGATATCAGAGGCTTGCATGGTGTCCCATGCAATAGTCATAATAGTTAGCAGCTATTCTGAACCGCCCCCCCCCCACCTCCGGTACCAGATATCAGAGACTTCAAGGAAAAGCCTACAAATACATTTCCCTTCAAGCTCTCTATTGACACGAATCTGTTTTTCTTAGACACATGGTTATACAAGGGTCTGTAGGACAGGAGGTCACATTCATCATAGCATGCGGCCCTAGCATTGTTCCATATTGACACGAATCAGATGAACACATTTCACAATCCCCCATCTCCTTTTTCATGGCATTGATTTGTGGTTTCCTTTCCAATCAAGTCAATACTTGCCGAATTGATACCAATTGATACCAATTTTGGATCTTTGTTTGTTTTTATTATCATCAGGGAATGGGTTTTCTCCTTCCCTGGTTCTGGGTCAAAAGGTACCGCAGATACTTGCATTCCCTGTATAACAGAGTGTATTAGTCTGGTAATACAAGGCATTAAACATGGAATTATTAACAATCCTCCACATATCCCCAGTACAACCATCCTTATTTTAGCAAGCCAATCACCACCCATAAAGCCCCCCTCCCATCACCCGCTTAGATCGATTCCATTTGAGATCTGAACTGGGACGTGTGCAAGTTTCTTCACTTCTTTTACAAGTTCATTTACAGCTTTTTTTTCCTGTTGTGGTTTAACCCAGCGGGCAGCTAAACAACACATGGCTGTTCGCTCACCTCCCCCCCTCCTTCTCTGGGATGGGAGAGAGAAACGGGAAAGTGAAGCCCGCGAATTGAGATAAAGACAAGAAAATAATAACAACAATAATAATAATGACAATCATGAAGATAATAGTACTACTAGTAATAATGTGTACGAAACAAGTGATGCACAATGCAATTGCTCACCACCCACTGCCCGATGCCCAGCCTAACCCCGAGCATTCCGGCCCTCCTCCCAGCTCTTGCACCCCCAGCCTACCTGCTGGCAGGAGAGAGTGAGAAGCTGAAGTGTCCTTGGCTAGGTGTAAGCACTGCTCTGCAACAATTAAAACATCAGCATATTATCAGCACTCTTCTCATCCTAAGCCAGAACATAGCATTCTACCAGCTACGAGGAAGAAACACCCTCATCATCAATCTCTAAACAGCAATTACTAAGGTTAAATTTTCCACAGACTTCTTCTCCAGTAAATAATCCAAAGCTAAGCGATTTTGATACAAAGCAGTTCTCATCTTGGTATTTTGCTTTGCCATTAATCCAAGTGTTGGCATTAGCACCTGTTTTAGTATTCTGCACTAGCTCCTGGCATCAGCACATGGTTTAGGGGAAATGTTAGAAATGTTAGAAATGTCAATATTAGCACATATTTTAGTATCCTGCACCATCTCTTTTTAAGGAGTCACTGTCTTTATAGATAAATGTTGTACATCTCTTTTTAAGGAGTCACTGTCTTTAGATAAGTGTTGTAGTGTTTCCCAGGTAATATACTATCAATGAGATCCTAATCTGATAAAGAGACGCGAGATTCTTCACAGGAAGATCCTGAGGATGAACAGGTACACCTCGACCTTTGATAAGAACTTGGAAGATGGCAAAATAACATGGAGAGTTGGAAAGAGCATGCGCAGAGAAGAAAGGTGAATAGTTCAGCAGAGAGGAAGACTCTTTACTTCATCAGGAAGACCACCAGGAAGACCACCAGACGGTGCTGCGCATGTGCAAGTAGGGAGGAGTCAAGGGAGGAGTCACTGAGGCTGATGTTGCAGCTTGAAATGAATATGTATGAATTTATGTATCTCCAAGAATATAAATTTGCGGTGGGGATGTAACGGGATTTGAAGCCAGATTTGGGCACCTGCCCCTGGTTTCCAGCGCTGAATAAAGCACCTTCATATAATCACGTTGTGGTTATGTGTCTGCTACGCTAAATTTTGGCGACCCAGATGGGACGGCGTGGGCACTGCTGAGGCGGATCGTGTTTCGATTACGCTCCAGCCGGCACCGGGGAGTTTCTCGGGGAGCCATCGACCGCAACCGACCTCCTCTGCTCACGACGTACCACGGGATAGGTAAGCAAAGGTGCTTTCTGGTTTTCGGTACCGATCTGGTCTGGAAAGCCTGCCGGTCAGACGTGGCGAAAGCCACGCTCGGTTGGGCAGGAAGCTTCCAGGGTAAGCCTAGGCGCCGTCCGTCAGACGGAGTGAAAGCTCCGCAGGTTCGGCATTGGAGGTCAGTATTGGAAATTGTGTTGGTTTGTGTCGAAAAGGGGGAGGGGGGGGGGGTCGGCACGATATCGGGTGAAGCACACTGCTGTTCCGACAGCTTTTAGGGAAGTGTGCTGCCGCTTAGGCGGCACCTCGTTGCTTCGGCAACCCTTGCTGCTATAGTAATTCTCAGATCCTGTTACTGTGATTACTGTCAATAAGGTTATAAGATTGTCATGAAAGCGCTAAAAGAGATTTTGGGTCAGGATGCTCCTATCCCACGGACATCCCCACTCGGGTGCTTATTAGCACATTGGAAAGAGGGCGGTTTTGGTCAAGAAATGCGAAAAGGGAAATTGATTGACTATTGTAATGGCTGGTGGCCGCAATACAAGCTAGAGGATCAAGAGACTTGGCCCGAGAATGGCACACTACAGTATAATACAATTTTACAGTTAATGTTATTTTGTAAAAGGGAAGGAAAGGATGACGAGCTTCCATATGTAGAATTGTTCTTTTATTTGCGCTGAAAACCTGAATGGCAGCGTGCCTGCGGAATAATGGTGTTTAATACCCTAAATGAGAATCGTTGTTGTGCGTGTGCTAAGGAGGGACGTTGCATACAGCACCAGGCAATAGAAAATAGTAAACATAATGGAGAAATGAATGATGGAAATGTAGATTTGGAAATTGCGCCGTTAGCTCTGGAAGAACGGGCAGAGGAGGAAGAGGAAAATGAGGAAAGGTCCCCGACTTTAGCCTCTCCTGTCTCATGTAGAACTCGACAACGGCAGTGAGTAGGAGGGATTGTGGATGAACGGGGGGGGAAGATAATTGCACCCCTCCGGCAGGGAGTAGGAGCGGAAGGACCGGTATATGTTAAGGCACCCTTCTCGGCCGGAGATTTAGTAATTTGGAAACAGGCAGCCGGAACTTATAGAGAAAATCCGGACAAAGTTGCAAGAGTGGTGAAAACGATAATCAAAACTCAGAATCCAGATTGGGATGATTTACAGGTAATTTTAGATACCTTAATGGATTCAACAGAAAAAGATATGGTTTTGCGGGCAGCCAAGGAAAGAGCTCGAGAAGAGATACGAAACGGGCTAGTACCTGGAAATCTGGACCAGAATTTTCCCACTGAAGACCCCCAGTGGCATTATAATACAGGGGACGGAATAAGGAGATTAAAGAGATATCAGGACTGGGTCCAGATCGGGGTGCAAAATGCTATGCCCCGAACTATAAATTGGTCAAGATTACATAATGTTAGGCAAGAAAGGACGGAATCACCATCTGCCTTTTTGGAAAGATTAAAAGAAACGGCCAGAAAATACACAGACTTGGATGTGGAAACCGAACAAGCTAAGACCCAGCTAGCTCTTATTTTCTTAGGACAAGCCCAGGAAGATATTAGGAAGAAATTGCAGAAATTGGAAGGCGCAGATCTGAGGGATTTGGATAGACTGTTGGAGATTGCTTGGAAAGTGTGTAACAATAGAGAAAAGGAGGCAGCCAAAAGGCAACAACAGAATTTATTGGCAGTTGTCCAGGGAAGAGAACGGGGAGGGTTAAGAGGAAGAGGTCGAGGGAATATGAATAGTCGAGGTAGAGGAGCAGAGAGAGGTTATCCAGGTTCGGGAGGAAATGGGCTGGGTCTCAACCAATGTGCCCATTGTAAGGAAGAAGGCCACTGGAAAAATGAATGTCCTCTTCGACAACAGCCAATGATTGGTAGAGGGAATCCATTCCGAAATCAGGAAATAGCCAAAGCAATGGTCCTGGGGGATTATAGCAGCTGACCAGGAAACCAGAGAGAAGCAGGAGAGCCCCTAGTGGCAATTCATACAGGAAATAGGGAAGTAAAGTTTCTAGTTGATACAGGGGCAACGTACTCAGTACTTAATAGATTAGATGGCAAAATAGGGGAAAGAAAGACAGCTATCGTAGGTGCCACCGGGAAGGAGGAAATACGGCCATTCCTACAACCCCTCGATTTACGGTTTTGTCCTGGTTTCAGTTAGAACAGAGTTAATTTTCTTCCTAGTAGCTGGTAGAATGCTATGTTTTGGCTTAGGAGGAGAAGAGTGCTGATAACACCCTGATGTTTTAATTGTTGCAGAGCAGTGCTTATACTAAGCCAAGGACATCTCAGCTTCTTGCTCTGTCCTGCCAACGGGCAGGCTGGGGGTGCAGCAAGAGCTGGGAGGGGACAGACCTAGGACAGGTGACCCAAACTAGCCAAAGAGGTATTCCATACCATCTGACGTCATGCTAAACTATATATAGGGGTGGCTAGCCGGGGGAGGGGGGCCGCACTGCTCGGGGTTAGGCTGGGCATCGGTCAGCGGGTGGTGAGCAATTGCATTGTGCATCACTTGTTTGTACACATTATTAATAGTAGTACTATTATCATCATTGTGTTGTTATTATTATTATTATTATTATTATTATTATTATTATTATTATTATTATTATTATTATTTTCCAGTCTTATTAAACTGTCTTTATCTCAACTCACGGGCTTCACTTTCCATTTCTCTCCCCCGTCCCAGAGAGGGAGGGGGGAGGGTGAGCGAACGGCTGTGTGGTGTTTAGCTGCCGGCCGGGTTAAACCATGACAGTCTGTTTTGGCGCCCAACGTGCGGCTCGAAAGGTTGAGATAACGGCAGATCTGATCAGAGTGTGTTAGACTAAAATTGGTATAAGTATTAGACCTGCTTAATAGTCACTTGTCCTAATGCTGATTGCTTTAATCTCAAGTCTGCTGCGCCTGTTTTCCAAATTGAGTATTATAGCACATTATTTTCCGTATGTGCTCTCTGTCATGTTGTTTATCCTCTCCGGGCCCTGGTTTCAGATCATTGTGGTACTGTGTGTTGTAACAGTGGCTTATGAGACGATGAAATATCTGGTCATGACTCTAACTTGGTATTTGTACTCAGTAACATTGTCGACTCTATACTTTGGAAACTGTATCTTGGAAACTATTAGCAATTATACCTGTTGCCTTTTTTCATTAGGGAGTCAATCTGTGGAGGGGAAAGGGGAAGATATTTTTTCTTACTCGATCACTCTCCCTTTCTCCTTCACCACCCCCTTATCCTCCTTGATCACTGATCACTCTCCCTTTCTCCTTCACCACCCTCTTATCCTCCGAGCTTGTTACAATAGCTCTCCAAGATATTGAATATCCTTGGGATACTCAGACCAGCATGGTCTTGTTGTTATGCCTCCTGAATGTGCTTCAGGTTTTGCTTAAAGTTAAACAACTACTTAGGAAGCTCATCCGGAGATCTGCCCGGAGGCAGTATAGTTGTGGGTGGCAGGGAGTATGGGAGGATATGGGCAGGCATCTAGAGCAGTTGGCACCCCCAGTGTTTTGGAAATTCACCCCTGAACAACTGCAAACTCCTAAAAAACTGGCAGAATGTTTGAAAAAAAGGTGTCATGACTCTGGCAGTTCCAAAGTAACACAAATCATTGTAACGTGCTGGGGCCTGGCTCATGCCTATCGAGCTGCCATTGATACTGCTATCAACTTAGTGACAGACTCTGCGGCTACTCCAAGTCCTGTGACAGATCTGATGGCCACTGCGACCCCTACGGTGGACTCTGTAGCCGCTCCAGTTCCAGCTCCTGCAGACACTCCAGTTCCAGTTCCTGTAGCTGCTCCAGCTCCGGTTCCTGCAGCTGCTCCAGTTCCAGCTCCTGCAGACACTCCAGTTCCAGTTCCTGTAGCTGCTCCAGCTCCGGTTCCTGCAGCTGCTCCAGTTCCAGCTCCTGCAGACACTCCAGTTCCAGCTCCTGCAGCCGCTCCAGTTCCAGTTCCTGCAGCTGCTCCAGCTCCTGCAGCTGCTCCAGCTCCTGTGGCTGGGTCAGAGAAACGAGCTGTAGCAGTGCAAGTTGACCCTGCACAGGGTATTCCAACCCCTGTGGCAGACTCTGTAACAGGGTCAGAGAAACGAGCTGTAGCAGTGCAAGTTGACCCTGCACAGGGTATTCCAACCCCTGTGGCAGACTCTGTAACGGGGTCAGAGAAACGAGCTGTAGCAGTGCAAGTTGCCCCTGTAGAGAAGGTGAAAAAATGGTATAGAGATTCAAGTCGTTTAGAACGCAGAGAGTCTTCTGCCAAATCTAGGTATAGAGACGACGATGCTGGGCCATCAGGGATTCAGGAGGAGGAAGATGAGGATGCCGAAAAATCAACAGTAACTACCCGAAACCTATACGAGCGTGAGCTACGAGATGTGCGAAAAGATTTTGGTCGCTGTATAGGTGAGCAGCTTGTCACCTGGCTGCTTCGGTGCTGGGACACTGGAGCCAATTGTGTGGAATTAGACGGCAGGGAAGCCAGACGGCTGGGATCCCTTGCTAGAGACGCAGGCACTGACAAAGCAATTGCAGACGAAGCACAATCTCACAGCCTCTGGAGGCGTCTCCTCTCAGCTGTGAGGGAAAGGCATCCCTTCAAGGAAGAGCTTTTATGTCTACCAGGCAAGTGGACCACTATGGAGAAGGGAATCCAGTACCTGAGGGAATTAGCCGTACGGGAAGTGATTTATGAGGATCCAGACCTCAGACAAACATCCAAAGATCCAGATGAAGTCAGGTGTACACGACCCATGTGGCGGAAGTTTGTACGGAGTGCACCATCATCATATGCCAGCTCATTGGCAATAATGGCCTGGAAAGAGGATGAGGAACCCACAGTGGATGAAGTGGCTAAACAACTTCGGCAGTACGAAGAAAGTCTCTCCCCTTCCTTACAGGCCTGCGTCTCAGCTGTGGAGAAACTTTCTGAAGAGTTCCACCAACTTAAAGAGAATCCATCTTCCTCCCCACCTGAACAAACCAGTGTCCACCGACCAAAAGAGAACACTTGGGAGAAACTTTCTGAAAAGGTTCACCAACTTGAAGAGAGATTATTCTCCTCCGCACCTGTACAAAGCAGTGTCTCAGCTATCGGGGGTAGGCGTTCATCCACACAAAGACGATATGGTGGGTACTCACCCCGTGCCACCCTGTGGTTTTACTTACGAGACCATGGAGAGGACATGAGAAAATGGGATGGAAAATCTACCGCGACCCTAGAGGCACGGGTACGTGAGTTGCAAAAGAAAACAATCGGGAAAAAGGGATTCTCTGAAAAGTTTGCTGCTCCAACTTCCAGCAGACAGTCCTTCAAACACAGAAATGAAGAAGATTCTGACCAGGATTAGGGGGGCCCTGCCTCCAGCCAGGGGGAGGATTCAAGTTCGTACTGGAGTTCCAGCATGTCCGGCACTGTAGCACTCAATGGTGGCGTGACTTCGTTCAGGCCACGATAGTCCACTGTTAGTCTCCACTCACCATTAGACTTTCGCACTGGCCATATGGGACTATTGAAAGGTGAATGAGTCTTGCTGATCACTCCTTGGCTCTCCAATTGACGAATTAGCTTATGGATGGGAATCAGGGAGTCTCGGTTAGTGCGATATTGCCGCCGGTGCACAGTTGTGGTAGCGATTGGCACTTGCTGTTCTTCAACCCTCAGCAACCCCACAACAGAGGGGTCCTCTGAGAGACCAGGCAAGGTAGATAATTGTTTAATGCCCTCTGTCTCTAAGGCAGCTATACCAAAAGCCCACCGGAACCCTTTTGGGTCCTTGAAATATCCTCTTCTAAGATAGTCTATGCCAAGGATACATGGAGCATCTGGGCCAGTCGCAATACGGTGCTTTTCCCACTCATTCCCAGTCAGACTCACTTCAGCCTCCAATACAGTCAACTGCTGAGATCCCCCTGTCACTCCACAAATACAGATGGGCTCTGGCCCTTTATAGCTCGATGGCATTAGAGTACATTGTGCACCGGTGTCTACTAAAGCCTTATACTTCTGTGCGTCTGACGTGCCAGGCCATCGAATCCACACAGTCCAATAAACTCGACTGTCCCTTTCCTCCCCCTGGCTGGAGGCAGGGCCCCCCTAATCCTGGTCAGAATCTTCTTCATTTCTGTGTGCAAGATCTTAGAGCAATAAATGAAAGAACGACAGACATTCACCCGGTGGTGGCCAATCCTTATACCTTACTGACAACTATAAAAGAAACATATCGATGGTTTACAGTGATTGATTTGAAGGATGCTTTCTTTTGTATACCTATTGATGACAATAGTAGGAAGCTTTTCGCCTTCGAATGGGAGAACCCACGAACGGGACGGAAAATGCAATTAACTTGGACCAGACTACCCCAAGGATTTAAGAATAGTCCAACCCTTTTTGGAGGCCAGCTTGCTAAGGAAATAGAGAAGTGGACTAATCAAGGACAAATCCAGGTACCAAGAAGACGATATCTGCTATTGCCATATGTGGATGATATACTCATAGCTACCGAAAAAGAATCAGAATGTATTCAGGTAACTATGGATATTCTGAATCAGCTGGGGCTGAATGGGTATAAGGTCTCCAAACAAAAGGCACAAATTGCATGCACCACGGTGATCTACCTGGGGTGTGAAATATCCCAGGGACAGAGAAAATTGGGAATTAATCGGATTCAGGCTATTTGTGGAGTTCCGGAACCACGGAACCTACATGAATTACGAGCCTTCCTAGGTATGGCCGGGTGGTGCAGACCGTGGATAATGGACTACGGACTCATAGCAAAACCCCTCTATGAAGTACAAAAAGCTTGCACATTTACATGGGGAATACCGCAACAAGAGGCTTTTAAGAAAATAAAAGAGGCCCTAGCGAAAGCACGTGCCCTGGGTCTGCCAGATTTATCAAAGGACTTTCAATTGTTTGTACATGAGAGACAACGATTGGCGTTAGGCGTACTGACTCAAAGATTAGGGAGCTGGAAGAGACCAGCAGGATACTTTTCTAAACAGCTGGATGCGGTAAGTGCTGGGTGGCCCTCCTGCCTAAGAGCTGTGGCAGCTACCATTCTTTTCATACAGGAGGCTAGAAAGCTTACGTTGGGAAAACGGATCGAAGTATTCGTACCACACATGGTAACTATGGTACTGGAACAAGAGGGGGGCCATTGGCTATCACCTAGCCGAATGATGAAATATCAAGCAATATTAACTGAACAAGATGATGGAATTTTGAAAACCACTAACTTATTAAATCCAGCAGTATTTTTAGGAACGACGACGGAAGAAGGAGACCTTAATCATGACTGTGTGGAAGTTATGGAACATACTTATGCCAGTAGAACAGATCTGAAGGATCAGCCACTGAAGGAACCAGATTGGGAACTTTTCACAGATGGAAGCAGCTTTGTGGAAAATGGGACTCGTTACGCAGGATATGCGGTAACAACATCGAAAATGGTGATTGAGGCAAATTCTTTACCTCCAGGGACATCAGCTCAACGGGCAGAGGTAGTTGCTCTAACTCGAGCTTTGGAATTAAGTGAAGGCAAGAACGTTAACATTTGGACAGACTCAAAATACGCGTTTGGAGTAGTTCATGTGCATGGAGCATTCTGGAAAGAACGAGGAATGTTGTCTTCGCAAGGGACTAATGTAAAATATCAAGAAGAAATATTGAAATTAATAACGGCTGTGCAGAAACCCCAACAGGTGGCCATAATGCATTGTAAAGCTCACCAAGGAGGAACATCAGAGATTGTGGAAGGAAATAGATTAGCAGACTCAACGGCTCGAAAGGTCGCACGAGAAATATGGAAAATGATGGCACTAATTCCGACACAGGTAGGCCTATCTTGCTCTAGGTTAGCCAAGGACCCAAAGTATTCCCCAGAGGACGAACGGCTTGCCAATTTGCTGAAGGCCCAGAAGAATTCTGATGGTTGGTATGTAACAACAACAGGACAGGTTGTAGTGCCCCCACTAGTAATGCGAGAGATTCTACAAGAAAAGCATAATGAATGCCACTGGGGAGCAGATGCGATGGTGACTTATTTGAAACGAGGTGTTATCTCAGTACACACGTTGACAATGGCGAAATCCGTAATGTCAAAGTGCGAGCTCTGCCTAAAGAATAATCCAGTAGCAAGGAAACATGCTGAAATGGGTAGGACTAGAACTGGAATAGAGCCTGGGGATTACGGGCAAACTGACTTTGTAGAATTACCAAAGGCCCGTGGCTACAAATACTTGTTAATAGGGGTTGACACTTTTTCTGGATGGCCGGAGGCTCTTCCCTGTCATACCAATCAGGCAAAAGAAACAGTAAAATGGCTACTGCAGGAAATTATCCCTAGATTTGGTGTACCGTTGTGTATCTCCTCAGATAGAGGACCCCATTTTATTGCTAATGTGGTTAAAGGGGTTAGTAGGTTGCTAGGAATTACTTGGAATTTACATACTCCATGGAGACCACAGTCTAGCGGACAGCTAGAAAGGATGAATCAGACTTTGAAAGGACAACTAAGCAAAATTTGTCAGGAAGCTAAAATACAATGGCCGCAGGCCCTACCAATAGCCCTATTCAGGATTAGAATAAAGCCAAAGAGTGGGATGTCAATAAGCCCGTATGAGATATTGTATGGGAAACCTTATGGGTCCCCTGAACCAAATCCGAATATGCATGTTACCGCTAAGCAGGATGTGTATAACTATGTTCTATCCCTTGGCAAGACTCTAGCTCGACTACGCAGCGTCCTGGTGTGGAATCGACCTTTGGGCTTGGAGAATCCAGTACACGACATACAACCAGGGGACAGTGTCTATATTAAAAACTGGTATGAAGAGCCTTTGAAGGAACGGTGGGACAGACCGTATCAGGTGATCCTATACCCTGGGGCATAATTACATCACCGCTACCCCAGACTGAGAAAAACAAAACAATCCAATGTGAAACACAAAAGGTCGTGGAGACAGAAAAGCTGTGTTATAAATGGCTCAGTCTTCAAAATAGGATTTAATAAAAAAATAGGATTTATTAAAAGAATAGAGGTAAGCAAACAGCGCTGGGTGCACCGGGAGTCTCCGCTCCACCAGGACGCACACCAGCTACATCAAGTAGCTGATTTTTATGCTCCTAGACTAATACATATTCATTACTACTTCTAAAAAAAATAGGTTATTATAATTAGCTTCCGGGGTCCAGTCCCTCCTACTGGAGCATGCGCGTCAGTCTCCGGTGGTCCCTCTGGGGATCTCTAGGGGTCTTTCATGCTGAAGGCTCGTAGTCTTCCTCTCCAAGTTTTTTTCTTGTCCTTCCCCTTCGTACTCCTTGGCACCATGTCAAGTTTATACAGCATCCCCTGCAGGTCTTGTCTCCTAGCCGTCCTTCAGCTTCTTTTTTTCCTTCTTCTTAATCTCTTGGCCACCTGGCCAGATATCAGAGGCCTGCATAGTATCCCATAACAGTCACTAGTTGTTATCAGTTGTTCTGAAACCCCCAAACATCAAAGACTTCATACAAACACAAATAGCTTTCTTATTGAGACTTCACGAGTAATTAAAACATTCCTCACCAGCCATTCACAGGGACACTCCAGTTACATCTATAGCAGTGCTAAATCAACCACAAAGAAGGCAAAAAGGCTGTAACTGTTAGAAATAAGAGTTCGGAATAACAAAAGCAAATAGGCTCATGGATTTGAGGAATATTTCTGAAGATTTGATAATTTGACTATAATGAGGGGGAGACTGGGACACTGGGAGGAAAGGGAAGAAACCAAAGTCAAGGTACAAGAACTATATACATTAACCATTCTGTTTTTCTTAGACTTGTGGTTATACAAGGGTATGTAAGACAGAAGGTCACATTCGTCATACCATGCGGCCCTAGCACTGTTCCATACTGACACGAATCAGATGAACATACATAACAGCAGGAAGGGTATTATAGAGAGAAACAGCCCCTCTATCGTTCTCAATGTGAAAAGAAAAGAAATTACCAATTTATGGCTTGGAACACCAGGAGTGGACGGCTAGGGTTGTGTGAGGATGATGAACAATGCACACGACAGAAGGAAATGGAATGGCAGAATAATGACCATTCTCACTAAAAATCATGAGGAGGTTCCCACTACCCCGCCACCACCCTATAGCAACACCATACCAATGAATGAAGCTTAATACCTATATAATGTGTACAAATATATTATATTACGTAGTAAAACTAGCATTGAAGATGAAAATACTGCCCTCTATGGGTGAGTGAAGTATTTTCAAAGGGGGGAAGTGTTGGCATTAGCACCTGTTTTAGTATTCTGCACTAGCTCCTGGCATCAGCACATGGTTTAGGGGAAATGTTAGAAATGTTAACATTAGCACATATTTTAGTATCCTGCACCATCTCTTTTTAAGGAGTCACTGTCTTTATCGATAGATGTTGTACATCTCTTTTTAAGGAGTCACTGTCTTTAGATAAGTGTTGTAGTGTTTCCCAGGTTAATAAAAACAGGGTTATTATAATTAGTTTCCGGAATCCAAACCCTCCTACTGGAGCATGCGTTAACAGTCTCCGGTGGTCCCTCTGGGGGTCTCTCATGCTGAAGGCTCGTAGTCTTCCTCCCTCTTGTCCTTCTCCTTTGTCCATCTTGGCTGCACGTCAGAGACTTGTGCAGCGTCCCCTGCAAGCTTTGTCTTTTAGTCGTTCTTCAGTTTTCCCCGTCTCCTTAATCTCCTGGCCAGATATCAGAGGCTTGCATGGTGTCCCATGCAATAGTCATAATAGTTAGCAGCTATTCTGAACCGCCCCCCCCCCCACCTCCGGTACCAGATATCAGAGACTTCAAGGAAAAGCCTACAAATACATTTCCCTTCAAGCTCTCTATTGACACGAATCTGTTTTTCTTAGACACATGGTTATACAAGGGTCTGTAGGACAGGAGGTCACATTCATCATACCATGCGGCCCTAGCATTGTTCCATATTGACACGAATCAGATGAACACATTTCACAATCCCCCATCTCCTTTTTCATGGCATTGATTTGTGGTTTCCTTTCCAATCAAGTCAATACTTGCCGAATTGATACCAATTGATACCAATTTTGGATCTTTGTTTGTTTTTATTATCATCAGGGAATGGGTTTTCTCCTTCCCTGGTTCTGGGTCAACAGGTACCGCAGATACTTGCATTCCCTGTATAACAGAGTGTATTAGTCTGGTAATACAAGGCATTAAACATGGAATTATTAACAATCCTCCACATATCCCCAGTACAACCATCCTTATTTTAGCAAGCCAATCACCACCCATAAAGCCCCCCTCCCATCACCCGCTTAGATCGATTCCATTTGAGATCTGAACTGGGACGTGTGCAAGTTTCTTCACTTCTTTTACAAGTTCATTTACAGCTTTTTTTTCCTGTTGTGGTTTAACCCAGCGGGCAGCTAAACAACACATGGCTGTTCGCTCACCTCCCCCCCTCCTTCTCTGGGATGGGAGAGAGAAACGGGAAAGTGAAGCTCGTGAATTGAGATAAAGACAAGAAAATAATAACAACAATAATAATAATGACAATCATGAAGATAACAGTACTACTAGTAATAATGTGTACGAAACAAGTGATGCACAATGCAATTGCTCACCACCCACTGCCCGATGCCCAGCCTAACCCCGAGCATTCCGGCCCTCCTCCCAGCTCTTGCACCCCCAGCCTACCTGCTGGCAGGAGAGAGTGAGAAGCTGAAGTGTCCTTGGCTAGGTGTAAGCACTGCTCTGCAACAATTAAAACATCAGCATATTATCAGCACTCTTCTCATCCTAAGCCAGAACATAGCATTCTACCAGCTACGAGGAAGAAACACCCTCATCATCAATCTCTAAACAGCAATTACTAAGGTTAAATTTTCCACAGACTTCTTCTCTAGTAAATAATCCAAAGCTAAGCGATTTTGATACAAAGCAGTTCTCATCTTGGTATTTTGCTTTGCCATTAATCCAAGCGCATCTCCGGTTTTATTTACAACTCTTTCTATTACAGCTTGTAACCTAATTATTCTATTAAGTATATATATTGGGGTCCTATAGCCCCAGGATCCGTCTTCTGCCCACGTAGCTGGATCATAATAAGCAAACGCCTTCCATCAAGGGGTTGGGCCCGCTTTCAGGGTCGATTTGGGTTTGTGTTACCATTCAGCCTGTCAGGGTGATCCAGCTCCTGGAAAACAAATCACAATTTTATATGGGTTTAAAAAAAAAAAAGTTCTTATGTTATTTTCTCGGGACAACCTGACCTTAGTGTGGGAGAAGTCCGGTCGAGGCCCTTTCACTCGGCAGTCAATACCCATAGGGGTTGCCTCCCTCGGTAGACCATACACACCGCAGTGGAGGGTCCTGCCCCGGTCTTGCCTCCTCCCTTTCCTCCCTTTACGCTTGTCTCCTTTATTTGGCATCCTTAATTCATGCAGAGCCTCGTTGCCAGAATATTAGTTCTTCTGTAGCTTGAGTTTCAGTTCCCCAGGAGCAGACTCAACCCTCCAAGTTTCAGTAGTTACTGGTCCTTTTATTCTGGATGCGTGGGTCCAACCCCTTTCTGCTGTGAGGTCATAAGGAAAACAAGGTACCATCCCTCCCGTCGGCGGTTCAATGATTCTTCCCTCCAGGTGTTTCTTAAGACCTTGTCTCCTGGTTGTATTTTACGAATAGCAAATCCTAAAGGTGGTGTTTGAGCCATCATTCCAATTTCTCTTAGCTCTTGTAATCTCCTTCCAAGAATAATTACACCTTTCTGGATGCTATGATCCTCAACTACGTTGTTCCCTAGAGGCATCCCTTGAGAAGAAGGCATACCACATAACATTTCATATGGCGATAAATCCAGTCTCACTGTGTGGTTTAGTTCTTATGTTTAAAAGTGCCAATGGTAAGCATCTCGTCCAGGGCATCTGTGTCTCGATCATTAATTTAGCCAATTGTTGTTTTATTGTTTGATTCAGTCTTTCTACTTTCCCTGAACTTTGTGGGTGCCACGGAGTATGGTATTCCCACTGAATACCTAATGATTGACATAATTTTATTATTTTAGAAGTAAAGTGTGTGCCCTGATCAGAATCAATGTACTGGATTATCCCATATCTAGGTACCAGGTGTTCTAATAGAATTTTTACCACCATTTGTGCCGTAGCTCGTGCTACGGGATAAGCTTCTACCCATTGTGTAGAATGATCTACTATTACCAATAGATATTTTATCCTCCCTACCTTAGACAATTCAGTTAAATCAACATGTACTTTCTCAAAAGGCCTATAAGCTGTTTTTTCTCCCTCCCGTGGCTGCTTGTCGAAGCACTTTCTTATTTGTCTTCTGACAAGTTAAGCAACTTTGTACAATTTGCTTTGCTATTTCAAAAATCCCAAGGCAACCAAATAGTTTAAGTAAATGATCACTTAAGGCCTTTGTACCCCAATGTGTTTGTGCATGCAAACGTCCCAGTATTTGCTTCGCATAAGCTTTTGGCACTCTCTCTCGCCTGTCTGGCAGTGTCCATTTTCCTTCTTCTAACTTAGCCCCTATTTTCTCCAGTTTCGTTTGTTTGCTTTGTTTTGTTTTCCATTGCATTTCAGAGTCGGTCCAAAAACTCCATAGGGGTTTCTTCTGGATCTTGTTGGAACAGATTCTCAATTCCCAATTTAACCAGATTTTGGTATTCACCGTTCATCATTTCCGGGGTGACTATCGTCTCAGCGTGGGGTCGGTCAGGGGAATGCAATTGTCAACAGTTCCCTGAGCGGTCCCATTGGCAATCTGAGCTAACTCATAAACTCAGGTTGTTTTAAGAGTTCGTTGCTTTTCTGTGTCCATGACAACTCTCTCGCACCCATCACGGTCCATCTGCCCCAAAGGGCTCACACCGGTGACTTTGAGATCACAGCCTCCTGTGGAGGCAGAACTATTAACACTCCTACATCCTCTTTCCCTGCTCATTCAACTTCAAACAGCTCTGTTAAATACTACGTGCCACACCTTTAACACCTTCCACAACCCTTTCAACCCTTCCTTTATCTTTCTCCAGCCTGTACTTTTCTCATGCCAACACCAAAGGCTCAGTCAGGGGCCAACTTAATTCCACTCCTTTTCCCTCTGAGATGCTGGAACAACATATCAGTATAATACATTTCATCCTATTTTCCTTCTCTCCTCAAAAACAACATTAATTGCAAGATAGCGTTATAGTCGATTGATCCATCAAGTGGCCATTTAGTTTATACAGTGGCCACCATTGATTGCAATACTTAGTGAAAGTCCTCTTGCTTTCTGTGCCCCCAGTTCTAACAATACCCTTCCAATGTGCCAATACGCACCCAAGGAGGCTTTCTTTAAAACGCCTTTGTTTTGGACATCACTCATTTCCTTGATTTCCCATTCCCTTTCATTTATTTATTACTATTCCTTTCTAGTTACTGTCCTTTGTTTCCATTTCCACGCAAACCTTTTTACTGCAGGTTTTTAGAAGATTTTTCTAATCTTCTTCCCCAACGTCCCAATTCTCTGGGATTAAACGCTCCTTCCCACATACAAACTTTACTATTTCAGATTATTAATGAGCCCCGTTCCAATCATAAATCCATGGAACTTCAGGAAAACAGCTGAAGCACTCAGCCTTCCGTCTTCTAGACGGAAATCACCACCTTTTCCACAAAAATTTACGTTTCAACAGGACTGAATTTCAAGCCGAATGCCAATTTTTCTCATGCACTTCGAGAGTAAGCCCATACAAAACAAGGAATCACTCCTGTCTATCCGTCAATATGGGGGTTTAAAAAGGTCTTGAGGCCTAAATAAATTCGCTCTCCCCCTTCTTACCAAATTCCCAGGGCTCAAGCCCGAACCACCAAAGAAATGACTCTTTCAGTTCTGCTTTGATAATCAGTCAGCCCCCTGCCCCCCCCAGTACTTGGGAAACTGACCAAACACCACAGCAAATACACCAACACTTCTCAACTGTTAGTTACTTAGATAACGCTCCCGCCTTTTTTTTCTTGTAACACTCAAAGCATTTAAGAGCAAAAACAGGTTCACAAGATACACCGCCAGGCCCATATATTGGGCACCACCAATCAAACCTTGGATAAAACAGCACTTCTTTTCATGTCTGTCACGCACTTCGTTCGTCTCCGCCCAGTCCCCTCGCGGAGAACACGGAACCGCGGATTGGAACTCCGCACTCGTTTTGCAGCGACGCTGTGTTTCACTCACGCTGCACAATCATGCAATCACACCAAGAGGCCTCTAGCGCATCTCATTCATACCACAAGAACGTAAGTTAGAATAATAACCAACCCAAATAAGTATTGTCTCTGACTGTGTTCTTCGTGAAGTGACTTGTAACACTTTGTTTCAAACCCTTACACTTACACAAATGCTTTCAACACAAAATACCTGGACATTTAAGAATAAGACATACAATTATTAACACTCCCGTTAGTATCCCGCCAGCAGCTGAAAACATACCGTTTGTCTGCAGCTTCAGGAGGTCTTTGTCTGCTCCTGCGATGAGCGGCTGAGAGCGGAGTCCCCTCCGAGCAAAACACTCAGGGCGCGCCTAGGGGCGTCTGCTCCGCAGCCGATCCCACAGCCCAGCAGAGTGTCTCCTGCCTGGCTCACAGAAAGATGACAAAATGACTCACAGAAAGCTGACTCCACGATCAGTAAAATTGTAAAGTAGGCACGTTTACTCCGTTCTGGGCGGCACAGGGGGGTAGTCCCACCAAAGTCGTGCACGCCCAACGTGGCAACTGGCTTTGGTTATATCTAGTAAAGAGTTACATATACATGAAGTTTCCCAATACTCCTATACATATGCATAACCTGTCCCTTTTTGAACAGTCCTCCTTATCTCAGACCCCTTGGTTAAAGTCGGAACCATGAGGTTCCTTTGATCTGGTTCTCGGGGTCCAAGGGGCTCCTGTTATCTGGAGGTCTAAGCGCAGCACAGGCACAGTACATCGCAAATGTAGCACATATTCATTCTTAATCAATCGCTCTCTAATTTCTAATTCCATGCTTCAGCTGCAGCATACTTGCTCTCTTCCGGATCCATGGGTATTCTACTCTTAATATTGATGTTCAAAGCCTGACAGACCCAGCCCTCCGTGGAGCCAAATATCGGCCAAAATACAAGGGGTCTTAAGGGTTCTTTTGCTCATTCTATCCTATAATACTGGACCATTTTTAATCTACTCTCATTTTCTGGGGCCCCTATCGTTCCAGTTTCTAATCATTATTCCCAATGGACTTTCTGGTGGTATGTCTGGCAATTTGCTCCCTTTCTTCTGGT
Source organism: Somateria mollissima (assembly GCA_951411735.1). NCBI lineage: Eukaryota > Metazoa > Chordata > Aves > Anseriformes > Anatidae > Somateria > Somateria mollissima. The sequence goes on along the minus strand of CATOCB010000256.1, from coordinate 16,415 downwards.
CCTTGGTCTTCAATTCTGTCTGACCCATCTAGGAATTTTGCTATGGCAATTCCCACAGCCCTTGGTTACCTTAGCAAGAGTGTCTTGCAGGGGGTTTAGGACCTATCACCCACCCACGAATCCTTTGGGAATCGCTTCAGTCCTTCACCGGCCAAGTCCCTCGTGGCAGATTGGAACCACGGTTAGAAGACCCCCACACTCACTTCGGAACTAAGTTCCGTCTCAGTTACACCCTTACACACACAGGCAACCAGATCCCACCGAACCGAACGGTATACTCCTTAAACACTTACGACTCCGTCGTCTTCGTTCAGATCTTCACGCGCAGAATTACGGACAAAATACAGGGCTGCAGCCGGCAAGGGAGCTCATAACAAAAAAAAATCAAAATCTTTGCTTACCTTTATTCAGGTTCAGGATGGCATCAGTCCTGACCTGACTCAAACAGGAGCCACCAAATGGTGGGGCACCTCTCCTAGATCAAATCAGAATTCAGGAACCAAAGCCATCCCAGACGAGCCCCTACTTGTTATAACTGGCTCAGTCTTCAAAAGAGGACTACAATCAAAGTTTACAATTTATTAAAGGAACAGAGGCAAGCAAACAGCGCTGGGTGCGCCAGGAGTCTCTGATCCACTCAGACTCACACCAGTTACATCAAGCAGCTGATTTTTATGCTCCTAGGCTAACATATATTCATTACTACTTCTAAAAAAAAAAAAAATACAGGGTTATTATAATTAGTTTCCGGAATCCAAACCCTCCTACTGGAGCATGCGTTAACAGTCTCCGGTGGTCCCTCTGGGGGTCTCTCATGCTGAAGGCTCGTAGTCTTCCTCCCTCTTGTCCTTCTCCTTTGTCCGTCTTGGCTGTACGTCAGAGACTTGTGCAGCGTCCCCTGCAAGCTTTGTCTTTTAGTCGTTCTTCAGTTTTCCCCGTCTCCTTAATCTCCTGGCCAGATATCAGAGGCTTGCATGGTGTCCCATGCAATAGTCATAATAGTTAGCAGCTATTCTGAACCGCCCCCAGGTATCAGAGACTTCAAGGAAAAGCCTACAAATACATTTCCCTTCAAGCTCTCTATTGACACGAATTGCAAAAAAATTCCTTTGCAAGGTACAAGAACTATATACATTAACCACTCTGTTTTTCTTAGACACGTGGTTATACAAGGGTCTGTAGGACAGGAGGTCACATTCATCATAGCATGCGGCCCTAGCATTGTTCCATATTGACACGAATCAGATGAACACATTTCACACTACTGCCACTGTTGAAGACAGGGAAAAACTTCTGAGCTCTCCCATAGGATTGTCTGAGGGCTCCTCAGAGAAGGTAGCGCTCCCAATCCCCCATCCAGTATCTTCTTCTTGCAGCCCCCCGGGGTAACTGTACCTGCTGCTTCCCTAAAGTGCCTGTACACCAGTGCACGGAGCATGGGAAATAAACAGGATGAGCTCAAGATCTGTGTTTGGTCGCGGGGCCACGACCTCCTTGCGATCACTGAGACGTGGTGGGACAGCTTGCATGACTGGAACGTGGCCATGGAGGGCTCTGTCCTCTTTAGGAGAGGCAGGCTGGGGAAGCGAGGGGGTGGGGTTGCCCTTCATGTGAGGGAGCAATTAGAGTGTACCCAGCTCCAGCTGGGGGAGGGTGATGGACAGCTGGAGAGCTTGTGAGTAAGAATCAAGGGGTGGGCTGGTATGGGAGACACAGTGCTGGGGGTCTGCTACAGGTCTCCAGACGAGGAGGAGAAAGACGATCAGACTGGAGGATAGCCAATATCACCCCCGTCATCAAGAAGGGCAGGAAGAAAGATGCGGGAAAGTACAGGTAAGTCTCACCTCTGTCCCTGGAAAGGTATTGGAGCAGCTTGTTCAGGATGCCATCGGGGACCAGGACTGGGGACCAGGACTGGGGACCAGGACTGGGGACCAGGACTGGGGACCAGGACTGGGGACCAGGACTGGGGACCAGGACTGGGGACCAGGACTGGGGACCAGGACTGGGGACCAGGACTGGGGACCAGGACTGGGGACCAGGACTGGGGACCAGGACTGGGGACCAGGACTGGGGACCAGGACTGGGGACCAGGACTGGGGACCAGGACTGGGGACCAGGACTGGGGACCAGGACTGGGGACCAGGACTGGGGACCAGGACTGGGGACCAGGACTGGGGACCAGGACTGGGGACCAGGACTGGGGACCAGGACTGGGGACCAGGACTGGGGACCAGGACTGGGGACCAGGACTGGGGACCAGGACTGGGGACCAGGACTGGGGACCAGGACTGGGGACCAGGACTGGGGACCAGGACTGGGGACCAGGACTGGGGACCAGGACTGGGGACCAGGACTGGGGACCAGGACTGGGGACCAGGACTGGGGACCAGGACTGGGGACCAGGACTGGGGACCAGGACTGGGGACCAGGACTGGGGACCAGGACTGGGGACCAGGACTGGGGACCAGGACTGGGGACCAGGACTGGGGACCAGGACTGGGGACCAGGACTGGGGACCAGGACTGGGGACCAGGACTGGGGACCAGGACTGGGGACCAGGACTGGGGACCAGGACTGGGGACCAGGACTGGGGACCAGGACTGGGGACCAGGACTGGGGACCAGGACTGGGGACCAGGACTGGGGACCAGGACTGGGGACCAGGACTGGGGACCAGGACTGGGGACCAGGACTGGGGACCAGGACTGGGGACCAGGACTGGGGACCAGGACTGGGGACCAGGACTGGGGACCAGGACTGGGGACCAGGACTGGGGACCAGGACTGGGGACCAGGACTGGGGACCAGGACTGGGGACCAGGACTGGGGACCAGGACTGGGGACCAGGACTGGGGACCAGGACTGGGGACCAGGACTGGGGACCAGGACTGGGGACCAGGACTGGGGACCAGGACTGGGGACCAGGACTGGGGACCAGGACTGGGGACCAGGACTGGGGACCAGGACTGGGGACCAGGACTGGGGACCAGGACTGGGGACCAGGACTGGGGACCAGGACTGGGGACCAGGACTGGGGACCAGGACTGGGGACCAGGACTGGGGACCAGGACTGGGGACCAGGACTGGGGACCAGGACTGGGGACCAGGACTGGGGACCAGGACTGGGGACCAGGACTGGGGACCAGGACTGGGGACCAGGACTGGGGACCAGGACTGGGGACCAGGACTGGGGACCAGGACTGGGGACCAGGACTGGGGACCAGGACTGGGGACCAGGACTGGGGACCAGGACTGGGGACCAGGACTGGGGACCAGGACTGGGGACCAGGACTGGGGACCAGGACTGGGGACCAGGACTGGGGACCAGGACTGGGGACCAGGACTGGGGACCAGGACTGGGGACCAGGACTGGGGACCAGGACTGGGGACCAGGACTGGGGACCAGGACTGGGGACCAGGACTGGGGACCAGGACTGGGGACCAGGACTGGGGACCAGGACTGGGGACCAGGACTGGGGACCAGGACTGGGGACCAGGACTGGGGACCAGGACTGGGGACCAGGACTGGGGACCAGGACTGGGGACCAGGACTGGGGACCAGGACTGGGGACCAGGACTGGGGACCAGGACTGGGGACCAGGACTGGGGACCAGGACTGGGGACCAGGACTGGGGACCAGGACTGGGGACCAGGACTGGGGACCAGGACTGGGGACCAGGACTGGGGACCAGGACTGGGGACCAGGACTGGGGACCAGGACTGGGGACCAGGACTGGGGACCAGGACTGGGGACCAGGACTGGGGACCAGGACTGGGGACCAGGACTGGGGACCAGGACTGGGGACCAGGACTGGGGACCAGGACTGGGGACCAGGACTGGGGACCAGGACTGGGGACCAGGACTGGGGACCAGGACTGGGGACCAGGACTGGGGACCAGGACTGGGGACCAGGACTGGGGACCAGGACTGGGGACCAGGACTGGGGACCAGGACTGGGGACCAGGACTGGGGACCAGGACTGGGGACCAGGACTGGGGACCAGGACTGGGGACCAGGACTGGGGACCAGGACTGGGGACCAGGACTGGGGACCAGGACTGGGGACCAGGACTGGGGACCAGGACTGGGGACCAGGACTGGGGACCAGGACTGGGGACCAGGACTGGGGACCAGGACTGGGGACCAGGACTGGGGACCAGGACTGGGGACCAGGACTGGGGACCAGGACTGGGGACCAGGACTGGGGACCAGGACTGGGGACCAGGACTGGGGACCAGGACTGGGGACCAGGACTGGGGACCAGGACTGGGGACCAGGACTGGGGACCAGGACTGGGGACCAGGACTGGGGACCAGGACTGGGGACCAGGACTGGGGACCAGGACTGGGGACCAGGACTGGGGACCAGGACTGGGGACCAGGACTGGGGACCAGGACTGGGGACCAGGACTGGGGACCAGGACTGGGGACCAGGACTGGGGACCAGGACTGGGGACCAGGACTGGGGACCAGGACTGGGGACCAGGACTGGGGACCAGGACTGGGGACCAGGACTGGGGACCAGGACTGGGGACCAGGACTGGGGACCAGGACTGGGGACCAGGACTGGGGACCAGGACTGGGGACCAGGACTGGGGACCAGGACTGGGGACCAGGACTGGGGACCAGGACTGGGGACCAGGACTGGGGACCAGGACTGGGGACCAGGACTGGGGACCAGGACTGGGGACCAGGACTGGGGACCAGGACTGGGGACCAGGACTGGGGACCAGGACTGGGGACCAGGACTGGGGACCAGGACTGGGGACCAGGACTGGGGACCAGGACTGGGGACCAGGACTGGGGACCAGGACTGGGGACCAGGACTGGGGACCAGGACTGGGGACCAGGACTGGGGACCAGGACTGGGGACCAGGACTGGGGACCAGGACTGGGGACCAGGACTGGGGACCAGGACTGGGGACCAGGACTGGGGACCAGGACTGGGGACCAGGACTGGGGACCAGGACTGGGGACCAGGACTGGGGACCAGGACTGGGGACCAGGACTGGGGACCAGGACTGGGGACCAGGACTGGGGACCAGGACTGGGGACCAGGACTGGGGACCAGGACTGGGGACCAGGACTGGGGACCAGGACTGGGGACCAGGACTGGGGACCAGGACTGGGGACCAGGACTGGGGACCAGGACTGGGGACCAGGACTGGGGACCAGGACTGGGGACCAGGACTGGGGACCAGGACTGGGGACCAGGACTGGGGACCAGGACTGGGGACCAGGACTGGGGACCAGGACTGGGGACCAGGACTGGGGACCAGGACTGGGGACCAGGACTGGGGACCAGGACTGGGGACCAGGACTGGGGACCAGGACTGGGGACCAGGACTGGGGACCAGGACTGGGGACCAGGACTGGGGACCAGGACTGGGGACCAGGACTGGGGACCAGGACTGGGGACCAGGACTGGGGACCAGGACTGGGGACCAGGACTGGGGACCAGGACTGGGGACCAGGACTGGGGACCAGGACTGGGGACCAGGACTGGGGACCAGGACTGGGGACCAGGACTGGGGACCAGGACTGGGGACCAGGACTGGGGACCAGGACTGGGGACCAGGACTGGGGACCAGGACTGGGGACCAGGACTGGGGACCAGGACTGGGGACCAGGACTGGGGACCAGGACTGGGGACCAGGACTGGGGACCAGGACTGGGGACCAGGACTGGGGACCAGGACTGGGGACCAGGACTGGGGACCAGGACTGGGGACCAGGACTGGGGACCAGGACTGGGGACCAGGACTGGGGACCAGGACTGGGGACCAGGACTGGGGACCAGGACTGGGGACCAGGACTGGGGACCAGGACTGGGGACCAGGACTGGGGACCAGGACTGGGGACCAGGACTGGGGACCAGGACTGGGGACCAGGACTGGGGACCAGGACTGGGGACCAGGACTGGGGACCAGGACTGGGGACCAGGACTGGGGACCAGGACTGGGGACCAGGACTGGGGACCAGGACTGGGGACCAGGACTGGGGACCAGGACTGGGGACCAGGACTGGGGACCAGGACTGGGGACCAGGACTGGGGACCAGGACTGGGGACCAGGACTGGGGACCAGGACTGGGGACCAGGACTGGGGACCAGGACTGGGGACCAGGACTGGGGACCAGGACTGGGGACCAGGACTGGGGACCAGGACTGGGGACCAGGACTGGGGACCAGGACTGGGGACCAGGACTGGGGACCAGGACTGGGGACCAGGACTGGGGACCAGGACTGGGGACCAGGACTGGGGACCAGGACTGGGGACCAGGACTGGGGACCAGGACTGGGGACCAGGACTGGGGACCAGGACTGGGGACCAGGACTGGGGACCAGGACTGGGGACCAGGACTGGGGACCAGGACTGGGGACCAGGACTGGGGACCAGGACTGGGGACCAGGACTGGGGACCAGGACTGGGGACCAGGACTGGGGACCAGGACTGGGGACCAGGACTGGGGACCAGGACTGGGGACCAGGACTGGGGACCAGGACTGGGGACCAGGACTGGGGACCAGGACTGGGGACCAGGACTGGGGACCAGGACTGGGGACCAGGACTGGGGACCAGGACTGGGGACCAGGACTGGGGACCAGGACTGGGGACCAGGACTGGGGACCAGGACTGGGGACCAGGACTGGGGACCAGGACTGGGGACCAGGACTGGGGACCAGGACTGGGGACCAGGACTGGGGACCAGGACTGGGGACCAGGACTGGGGACCAGGACTGGGGACCAGGACTGGGGACCAGGACTGGGGACCAGGACTGGGGACCAGGACTGGGGACCAGGACTGGGGACCAGGACTGGGGACCAGGACTGGGGACCAGGACTGGGGACCAGGACTGGGGACCAGGACTGGGGACCAGGACTGGGGACCAGGACTGGGGACCAGGACTGGGGACCAGGACTGGGGACCAGGACTGGGGACCAGGACTGGGGACCAGGACTGGGGACCAGGACTGGGGACCAGGACTGGGGACCAGGACTGGGGACCAGGACTGGGGACCAGGACTGGGGACCAGGACTGGGGACCAGGACTGGGGACCAGGACTGGGGACCAGGACTGGGGACCAGGACTGGGGACCAGGACTGGGGACCAGGACTGGGGACCAGGACTGGGGACCAGGACTGGGGACCAGGACTGGGGACCAGGACTGGGGACCAGGACTGGGGACCAGGACTGGGGACCAGGACTGGGGACCAGGACTGGGGACCAGGACTGGGGACCAGGACTGGGGACCAGGACTGGGGACCAGGACTGGGGACCAGGACTGGGGACCAGGACTGGGGACCAGGACTGGGGACCAGGACTGGGGACCAGGACTGGGGACCAGGACTGGGGACCAGGACTGGGGACCAGGACTGGGGACCAGGACTGGGGACCAGGACTGGGGACCAGGACTGGGGACCAGGACTGGGGACCAGGACTGGGGACCAGGACTGGGGACCAGGACTGGGGACCAGGACTGGGGACCAGGACTGGGGACCAGGACTGGGGACCAGGACTGGGGACCAGGACTGGGGACCAGGACTGGGGACCAGGACTGGGGACCAGGACTGGGGACCAGGACTGGGGACCAGGACTGGGGACCAGGACTGGGGACCAGGACTGGGGACCAGGACTGGGGACCAGGACTGGGGACCAGGACTGGGGACCAGGACTGGGGACCAGGACTGGGGACCAGGACTGGGGACCAGGACTGGGGACCAGGACTGGGGACCAGGACTGGGGACCAGGACTGGGGACCAGGACTGGGGACCAGGACTGGGGACCAGGACTGGGGACCAGGACTGGGGACCAGGACTGGGGACCAGGACTGGGGACCAGGACTGGGGACCAGGACTGGGGACCAGGACTGGGGACCAGGACTGGGGACCAGGACTGGGGACCAGGACTGGGGACCAGGACTGGGGACCAGGACTGGGGACCAGGACTGGGGACCAGGACTGGGGACCAGGACTGGGGACCAGGACTGGGGACCAGGACTGGGGACCAGGACTGGGGACCAGGACTGGGGACCAGGACTGGGGACCAGGACTGGGGACCAGGACTGGGGACCAGGACTGGGGACCAGGACTGGGGACCAGGACTGGGGACCAGGACTGGGGACCAGGACTGGGGACCAGGACTGGGGACCAGGACTGGGGACCAGGACTGGGGACCAGGACTGGGGACCAGGACTGGGGACCAGGACTGGGGACCAGGACTGGGGACCAGGACTGGGGACCAGGACTGGGGACCAGGACTGGGGACCAGGACTGGGGACCAGGACTGGGGACCAGGACTGGGGACCAGGACTGGGGACCAGGACTGGGGACCAGGACTGGGGACCAGGACTGGGGACCAGGACTGGGGACCAGGACTGGGGACCAGGACTGGGGACCAGGACTGGGGACCAGGACTGGGGACCAGGACTGGGGACCAGGACTGGGGACCAGGACTGGGGACCAGGACTGGGGACCAGGACTGGGGACCAGGACTGGGGACCAGGACTGGGGACCAGGACTGGGGACCAGGACTGGGGACCAGGACTGGGGACCAGGACTGGGGACCAGGACTGGGGACCAGGACTGGGGACCAGGACTGGGGACCAGGACTGGGGACCAGGACTGGGGACCAGGACTGGGGACCAGGACTGGGGACCAGGACTGGGGACCAGGACTGGGGACCAGGACTGGGGACCAGGACTGGGGACCAGGACTGGGGACCAGGACTGGGGACCAGGACTGGGGACCAGGACTGGGGACCAGGACTGGGGACCAGGACTGGGGACCAGGACTGGGGACCAGGACTGGGGACCAGGACTGGGGACCAGGACTGGGGACCAGGACTGGGGACCAGGACTGGGGACCAGGACTGGGGACCAGGACTGGGGACCAGGACTGGGGACCAGGACTGGGGACCAGGACTGGGGACCAGGACTGGGGACCAGGACTGGGGACCAGGACTGGGGACCAGGACTGGGGACCAGGACTGGGGACCAGGACTGGGGACCAGGACTGGGGACCAGGACTGGGGACCAGGACTGGGGACCAGGACTGGGGACCAGGACTGGGGACCAGGACTGGGGACCAGGACTGGGGACCAGGACTGGGGACCAGGACTGGGGACCAGGACTGGGGACCAGGACTGGGGACCAGGACTGGGGACCAGGACTGGGGACCAGGACTGGGGACCAGGACTGGGGACCAGGACTGGGGACCAGGACTGGGGACCAGGACTGGGGACCAGGACTGGGGACCAGGACTGGGGACCAGGACTGGGGACCAGGACTGGGGACCAGGACTGGGGACCAGGACTGGGGACCAGGACTGGGGACCAGGACTGGGGACCAGGACTGGGGACCAGGACTGGGGACCAGGACTGGGGACCAGGACTGGGGACCAGGACTGGGGACCAGGACTGGGGACCAGGACTGGGGACCAGGACTGGGGACCAGGACTGGGGACCAGGACTGGGGACCAGGACTGGGGACCAGGACTGGGGACCAGGACTGGGGACCAGGACTGGGGACCAGGACTGGGGACCAGGACTGGGGACCAGGACTGGGGACCAGGACTGGGGACCAGGACTGGGGACCAGGACTGGGGACCAGGACTGGGGACCAGGACTGGGGACCAGGACTGGGGACCAGGACTGGGGACCAGGACTGGGGACCAGGACTGGGGACCAGGACTGGGGACCAGGACTGGGGACCAGGACTGGGGACCAGGACTGGGGACCAGGACTGGGGACCAGGACTGGGGACCAGGACTGGGGACCAGGACTGGGGACCAGGACTGGGGACCAGGACTGGGGACCAGGACTGGGGACCAGGACTGGGGACCAGGACTGGGGACCAGGACTGGGGACCAGGACTGGGGACCAGGACTGGGGACCAGGACTGGGGACCAGGACTGGGGACCAGGACTGGGGACCAGGACTGGGGACCAGGACTGGGGACCAGGACTGGGGACCAGGACTGGGGACCAGGACTGGGGACCAGGACTGGGGACCAGGACTGGGGACCAGGACTGGGGACCAGGACTGGGGACCAGGACTGGGGACCAGGACTGGGGACCAGGACTGGGGACCAGGACTGGGGACCAGGACTGGGGACCAGGACTGGGGACCAGGACTGGGGACCAGGACTGGGGACCAGGACTGGGGACCAGGACTGGGGACCAGGACTGGGGACCAGGACTGGGGACCAGGACTGGGGACCAGGACTGGGGACCAGGACTGGGGACCAGGACTGGGGACCAGGACTGGGGACCAGGACTGGGGACCAGGACTGGGGACCAGGACTGGGGACCAGGACTGGGGACCAGGACTGGGGACCAGGACTGGGGACCAGGACTGGGGACCAGGACTGGGGACCAGGACTGGGGACCAGGACTGGGGACCAGGACTGGGGACCAGGACTGGGGACCAGGACTGGGGACCAGGACTGGGGACCAGGACTGGGGACCAGGACTGGGGACCAGGACTGGGGACCAGGACTGGGGACCAGGACTGGGGACCAGGACTGGGGACCAGGACTGGGGACCAGGACTGGGGACCAGGACTGGGGACCAGGACTGGGGACCAGGACTGGGGACCAGGACTGGGGACCAGGACTGGGGACCAGGACTGGGGACCAGGACTGGGGACCAGGACTGGGGACCAGGACTGGGGACCAGGACTGGGGACCAGGACTGGGGACCAGGACTGGGGACCAGGACTGGGGACCAGGACTGGGGACCAGGACTGGGGACCAGGACTGGGGACCAGGACTGGGGACCAGGACTGGGGACCAGGACTGGGGACCAGGACTGGGGACCAGGACTGGGGACCAGGACTGGGGACCAGGACTGGGGACCAGGACTGGGGACCAGGACTGGGGACCAGGACTGGGGACCAGGACTGGGGACCAGGACTGGGGACCAGGACTGGGGACCAGGACTGGGGACCAGGACTGGGGACCAGGACTGGGGACCAGGACTGGGGACCAGGACTGGGGACCAGGACTGGGGACCAGGACTGGGGACCAGGACTGGGGACCAGGACTGGGGACCAGGACTGGGGACCAGGACTGGGGACCAGGACTGGGGACCAGGACTGGGGACCAGGACTGGGGACCAGGACTGGGGACCAGGACTGGGGACCAGGACTGGGGACCAGGACTGGGGACCAGGACTGGGGACCAGGACTGGGGACCAGGACTGGGGACCAGGACTGGGGACCAGGACTGGGGACCAGGACTGGGGACCAGGACTGGGGACCAGGACTGGGGACCAGGACTGGGGACCAGGACTGGGGACCAGGACTGGGGACCAGGACTGGGGACCAGGACTGGGGACCAGGACTGGGGACCAGGACTGGGGACCAGGACTGGGGACCAGGACTGGGGACCAGGACTGGGGACCAGGACTGGGGACCAGGACTGGGGACCAGGACTGGGGACCAGGACTGGGGACCAGGACTGGGGACCAGGACTGGGGACCAGGACTGGGGACCAGGACTGGGGACCAGGACTGGGGACCAGGACTGGGGACCAGGACTGGGGACCAGGACTGGGGACCAGGACTGGGGACCAGGACTGGGGACCAGGACTGGGGACCAGGACTGGGGACCAGGACTGGGGACCAGGACTGGGGACCAGGACTGGGGACCAGGACTGGGGACCAGGACTGGGGACCAGGACTGGGGACCAGGACTGGGGACCAGGACTGGGGACCAGGACTGGGGACCAGGACTGGGGACCAGGACTGGGGACCAGGACTGGGGACCAGGACTGGGGACCAGGACTGGGGACCAGGACTGGGGACCAGGACTGGGGACCAGGACTGGGGACCAGGACTGGGGACCAGGACTGGGGACCAGGACTGGGGACCAGGACTGGGGACCAGGACTGGGGACCAGGACTGGGGACCAGGACTGGGGACCAGGACTGGGGACCAGGACTGGGGACCAGGACTGGGGACCAGGACTGGGGACCAGGACTGGGGACCAGGACTGGGGACCAGGACTGGGGACCAGGACTGGGGACCAGGACTGGGGACCAGGACTGGGGACCAGGACTGGGGACCAGGACTGGGGACCAGGACTGGGGACCAGGACTGGGGACCAGGACTGGGGACCAGGACTGGGGACCAGGACTGGGGACCAGGACTGGGGACCAGGACTGGGGACCAGGACTGGGGACCAGGACTGGGGACCAGGACTGGGGACCAGGACTGGGGACCAGGACTGGGGACCAGGACTGGGGACCAGGACTGGGGACCAGGACTGGGGACCAGGACTGGGGACCAGGACTGGGGACCAGGACTGGGGACCAGGACTGGGGACCAGGACTGGGGACCAGGACTGGGGACCAGGACTGGGGACCAGGACTGGGGACCAGGACTGGGGACCAGGACTGGGGACCAGGACTGGGGACCAGGACTGGGGACCAGGACTGGGGACCAGGACTGGGGACCAGGACTGGGGACCAGGACTGGGGACCAGGACTGGGGACCAGGACTGGGGACCAGGACTGGGGACCAGGACTGGGGACCAGGACTGGGGACCAGGACTGGGGACCAGGACTGGGGACCAGGACTGGGGACCAGGACTGGGGACCAGGACTGGGGACCAGGACTGGGGACCAGGACTGGGGACCAGGACTGGGGACCAGGACTGGGGACCAGGACTGGGGACCAGGACTGGGGACCAGGACTGGGGACCAGGACTGGGGACCAGGACTGGGGACCAGGACTGGGGACCAGGACTGGGGACCAGGACTGGGGACCAGGACTGGGGACCAGGACTGGGGACCAGGACTGGGGACCAGGACTGGGGACCAGGACTGGGGACCAGGACTGGGGACCAGGACTGGGGACCAGGACTGGGGACCAGGACTGGGGACCAGGACTGGGGACCAGGACTGGGGACCAGGACTGGGGACCAGGACTGGGGACCAGGACTGGGGACCAGGACTGGGGACCAGGACTGGGGACCAGGACTGGGGACCAGGACTGGGGACCAGGACTGGGGACCAGGACTGGGGACCAGGACTGGGGACCAGGACTGGGGACCAGGACTGGGGACCAGGACTGGGGACCAGGACTGGGGACCAGGACTGGGGACCAGGACTGGGGACCAGGACTGGGGACCAGGACTGGGGACCAGGACTGGGGACCAGGACTGGGGACCAGGACTGGGGACCAGGACTGGGGACCAGGACTGGGGACCAGGACTGGGGACCAGGACTGGGGACCAGGACTGGGGACCAGGACTGGGGACCAGGACTGGGGACCAGGACTGGGGACCAGGACTGGGGACCAGGACTGGGGACCAGGACTGGGGACCAGGACTGGGGACCAGGACTGGGGACCAGGACTGGGGACCAGGACTGGGGACCAGGACTGGGGACCAGGACTGGGGACCAGGACTGGGGACCAGGACTGGGGACCAGGACTGGGGACCAGGACTGGGGACCAGGACTGGGGACCAGGACTGGGGACCAGGACTGGGGACCAGGACTGGGGACCAGGACTGGGGACCAGGACTGGGGACCAGGACTGGGGACCAGGACTGGGGACCAGGACTGGGGACCAGGACTGGGGACCAGGACTGGGGACCAGGACTGGGGACCAGGACTGGGGACCAGGACTGGGGACCAGGACTGGGGACCAGGACTGGGGACCAGGACTGGGGACCAGGACTGGGGACCAGGACTGGGGACCAGGACTGGGGACCAGGACTGGGGACCAGGACTGGGGACCAGGACTGGGGACCAGGACTGGGGACCAGGACTGGGGACCAGGACTGGGGACCAGGACTGGGGACCAGGACTGGGGACCAGGACTGGGGACCAGGACTGGGGACCAGGACTGGGGACCAGGACTGGGGACCAGGACTGGGGACCAGGACTGGGGACCAGGACTGGGGACCAGGACTGGGGACCAGGACTGGGGACCAGGACTGGGGACCAGGACTGGGGACCAGGACTGGGGACCAGGACTGGGGACCAGGACTGGGGACCAGGACTGGGGACCAGGACTGGGGACCAGGACTGGGGACCAGGACTGGGGACCAGGACTGGGGACCAGGACTGGGGACCAGGACTGGGGACCAGGACTGGGGACCAGGACTGGGGACCAGGACTGGGGACCAGGACTGGGGACCAGGACTGGGGACCAGGACTGGGGACCAGGACTGGGGACCAGGACTGGGGACCAGGACTGGGGACCAGGACTGGGGACCAGGACTGGGGACCAGGACTGGGGACCAGGACTGGGGACCAGGACTGGGGACCAGGACTGGGGACCAGGACTGGGGACCAGGACTGGGGACCAGGACTGGGGACCAGGACTGGGGACCAGGACTGGGGACCAGGACTGGGGACCAGGACTGGGGACCAGGACTGGGGACCAGGACTGGGGACCAGGACTGGGGACCAGGACTGGGGACCAGGACTGGGGACCAGGACTGGGGACCAGGACTGGGGACCAGGACTGGGGACCAGGACTGGGGACCAGGACTGGGGACCAGGACTGGGGACCAGGACTGGGGACCAGGACTGGGGACCAGGACTGGGGACCAGGACTGGGGACCAGGACTGGGGACCAGGACTGGGGACCAGGACTGGGGACCAGGACTGGGGACCAGGACTGGGGACCAGGACTGGGGACCAGGACTGGGGACCAGGACTGGGGACCAGGACTGGGGACCAGGACTGGGGACCAGGACTGGGGACCAGGACTGGGGACCAGGACTGGGGACCAGGACTGGGGACCAGGACTGGGGACCAGGACTGGGGACCAGGACTGGGGACCAGGACTGGGGACCAGGACTGGGGACCAGGACTGGGGACCAGGACTGGGGACCAGGACTGGGGACCAGGACTGGGGACCAGGACTGGGGACCAGGACTGGGGACCAGGACTGGGGACCAGGACTGGGGACCAGGACTGGGGACCAGGACTGGGGACCAGGACTGGGGACCAGGACTGGGGACCAGGACTGGGGACCAGGACTGGGGACCAGGACTGGGGACCAGGACTGGGGACCAGGACTGGGGACCAGGACTGGGGACCAGGACTGGGGACCAGGACTGGGGACCAGGACTGGGGACCAGGACTGGGGACCAGGACTGGGGACCAGGACTGGGGACCAGGACTGGGGACCAGGACTGGGGACCAGGACTGGGGACCAGGACTGGGGACCAGGACTGGGGACCAGGACTGGGGACCAGGACTGGGGACCAGGACTGGGGACCAGGACTGGGGACCAGGACTGGGGACCAGGACTGGGGACCAGGACTGGGGACCAGGACTGGGGACCAGGACTGGGGACCAGGACTGGGGACCAGGACTGGGGACCAGGACTGGGGACCAGGACTGGGGACCAGGACTGGGGACCAGGACTGGGGACCAGGACTGGGGACCAGGACTGGGGACCAGGACTGGGGACCAGGACTGGGGACCAGGACTGGGGACCAGGACTGGGGACCAGGACTGGGGACCAGGACTGGGGACCAGGACTGGGGACCAGGACTGGGGACCAGGACTGGGGACCAGGCAAGGTAAAAGGAGTCCTCAAGCTCCCCATCCCAACCCAAATCAAATTTTTAACCCCTAAGCACTTACCTGCCAGCTTCTGAATTTGACTCACTGACGAACAACTTCACAGGGAAGTAGCACCACCAGGGTTTTCCTGTTCTGAGTAGTCAGCGCCGTTATTACTAGCTCATAGTGTCTCCAAAAGTATTTCTCAGAGATGGAAGAAAACACGAAGAAAAAGCAGCCTATTTGGGAACACTAAGTCCATTTCACCAGGACAGTAGAAGAGCACCCTAAGTAACCTGAACCTCAAACTCCTCGGGAGTGGCAATTCTTCCCATAACTCCTCATGCTTCCTATATAGCAAAGGTCAAATGAGCCCCACCTGGCAGATTTCACTTCACATGTTTGGAGTCATGAGACTTTGTGGAATAGGCTCATCAACCTCGTTTCAATGTTTAAGGTTCAATTGCTCCTTATTGCTAACAGAAACAACCTGACAAGGGGCTTAGTGGTTAGAGTTGACCTAATGAATTAAATACAAAAGGCATGTGTAAGGGTCATCTTTCTGCTAGTCATTCTGTGAGGAAAATTAGTACAGAGCCTGTTAAAATAAGATAAGTCAACATAAAGAGAAGAAATAAATAAAAGAAAAAAAGAAAATGACCTAAAAGGCAAAATTGCCGTCATAGATTTTCATCTGTCTCGTCACAACAGATAAGGAATATAGCAATCAGAAAGACTTTACTTGACATTAATGTTGCTTAAATTTTCTTTTCTGAGATCTCTTCTCCATGCAGGACTTTTCAAAATCTAGCGCCATGACCTCCGACTGCAGTATTTACTTTGGCTGCATATCTATCACGTATAAATGCCAGGATCCGGGTCCTCACTCCC
>CATOCB010000255.1:0-51028 GCA_951411735.1 Somateria mollissima | reverse complement strand
AGTGAGCGTGCAATCTGCATGCAGCGTGTGTACAACGTGCGTGCAGTGAGGCATGCTGTGTGCAGGCAGTGAGTGTGCAATGTGCGTGCAGTGAGCGTGCAATCTGTGCACAGTAAGCATGTAATGCGCATGCAGTGCCCGTGCAGTGAGCATGCAGTGAGTGTGCAATGTCCATGCAATCTGCGTGTGGCACACGTGCAATGTGCCCGCGATGTCTGTGTGCTGTGTGTGCAACGTGCATGCAGCACGTGCACCATGTGGGTGCAGTGCGCGTGCAGTGAGCGTTGCACCGTGTGCGTGCAGTGTGTGTGCAACACATCGGTGCAGTGCCGTGTGCAGTGCGTGTGCAGTGCGTGTGCACCGTGTGCGTGCAGTGCACGTGCAGTGCAGCCATGCTCAGCCCACCCCTCCCCCTTTTCACCCCACCCCCACCCCACAAGGGGGCACCCCAGGGTGCTGGTGGGGTAGGGGTGGGGACAGAGGCACCCAATGCCCCCCCCCCCCCCCGCCCCATTTCCTAACCCCCGGGGGGGGGGGCTCATTTGGATGGGGGGGGGCAGGAATGGGGCTGGGGGGGGGCATGGGGCAAGGAGGGATCAGTGGGGCCGCTTGGGGGGGGGCTGTGTGGGGCGCTGGGGGGGTCAGCAGGGGATTTATGGGGCAGGGGGCATACATGGGGGGGGGGGGGCTATTGGGGAGGGGGGGGGCTATGGGGCTGACCCCCCCCCCCCCCATCCAGTGCTGCCATGCCCGGAGGGGGACGAACCCCTGCGAGAACGTGGGGGCAATGCGTGCTGCACCCCAACGGCCGCACCGCCTGCCTGTGAGTAACCCCCCCCCCAAAAAAAAAAAAAAAAAAGTGTGCCCCCCCCCCAAAAAAAATGTGTGCCACCCCCTCCCCAAAACGGGTGCCCCCCCCCCACCAGCTCCATGCCCCCCCCTCCATTGCCCTGACCAGGGGGTGCCCTATAGGATCCCTGTGCCCCCCCCAACCCATAACCCCCCCCCAGAGCCCCCCCCCAGAGCCCCCCCCCAGCACCCAACGGCCGCCGGCCGGGTGCGGGCCCCCCCCTCGTCTCCATGTCCCCCCCCCCCCCACCCAACGCTGCCCGCGGGGCCGGGTGCGGGCAGGGCGCTGCCTGCCCGGGCAGGATTTGGGGGGGGGGGGGGGGGGGACAGGATGGGGGGGGGGACGTGGGAGCTGCCCGGGGGCACGTTCCCAGGGTGCCCCCCCCACACCCCGGCACCCTGCGCCCGCTCCCCCCCATGTCTTGGGGGGGGTCCCGTGGGGGTCCTGTGGGGGTCCTGTGGGTGCTGGAGATGTGAAGGTCCCGAGGGGGGGGGGGGGCATGGGTGCCCGGGGGGGGTGTCCCATAGGGGGTGTGAGGGTCCCATGGGTGCCCGGGGGGGGTCCTATAGGGGATGTGGGGTCCTATGGGGGTCCTAAGGGTGCTGGGGGGGTTGCCATGGGTTCCATAGGCAACGTGAGGGTCCCATGGGTGCCAGAGGGGGGGGGCCTTATAGGGGGTGGGAGAGTCCCATGGGTGCCCTGGGGGGTCCCATAGGGGGTGTGAGGGTCCCATGGGTGCCCGGGGGGGGGGTCCCATTGGGAATGTGAGGGTTCCATGGGTGCCAGAGGGGGGCCCTATAGGGAGTGGGAGAGTCCCATGGGTGCCTTGGGGGGTCCATAGGGGATGTGAGGGTCCTGTGGGTGGTCCTAAGGTGCTGGGGGGGGTTGCCATGGGGGTCCCAAAGGCGATCTGAGGGTCCCATGGGTGCCCGGGGGGGGGGTCCTATAGGGGATGTGAGGGTCCCATGGGTGTCCTAAGGGTGCTGGGGGGCTGCCATGGGGGTCCCAAAGGCAATTGTGAGGGTCCCATGGGTGTTCTGGGGGGGTCTCATAGGGGTGTGAGGGGTCCCATGGGTGCCCGGGGGGGGTTCCCATAGGGAGTGTGGGGGTCCCATAGGGGGGTGTGAGGGTCCCATGGGTGCCCTGGGGTGTCCCATAGGGGGTGTGAGTGTCCCATGTGTGTCCTGGGGGGGGTCCCAAAGGTAATGTGAGGGTCCCATGGGTGCCAGAGAGGGGTCCCATTGGGGGTGTGAGCGCCCCACGGGGGGTCCCATGGGTCCCAGTGAGGGGGGTGGGGGGGGGGTCCCGTGGTGGGCCCGGCGGGGGGTCCCATGGGGTGCGGTTGCCGCAGGTGCCGTCCGGGGGCGCTGGGGGGAGCAGGTGCCAGCTGCGGGACCCCTAGCGTGCCCTCGCCCTGCACCCATGGGGGGCTGTGCCAGAGCACCCTGCACGACGGCACCCTGAGCCACCTCTGCCTCTGCCCCCCCGGCTTCCGCGGTGAGTGGGGGGCCCTTGGGTGCTGGGGGGGGGGCGAGAGGGGTGGGAGGGTGCCCCCCTAGTGGCTGTGTGCACCCGTGGGTGCCCGTCATGGAAGGGGGTGAGGGGGAGAGGAGCTGGGGGTGCCCCAGGGTGCCCGAGGGGTGTGGGGAGGTCCTGAGGGTGAGCGGGGCACCCATGGGTGCTCAAGGCAGCCAGGGGTTACGTGAGAGCACCCAGGAGGTGCTGATGGCACCCTTGGGTGCCTACCGATGCCTGTGGCACCCATGGGTGCCCAGCAGAGCTGTGCAGACCCCAGGTGCCCATGGATGCTCAAGGCAGCTAGGAGTTCCTTGAGGACACCCAGGAGGTGTCGATGGCACCCTTGGGTGCCTACTGATGCCCCGTGGCACCCATGGGTGCCCAGCGGAGCCGTGCAGGCCCCAGGTGCCCATGGGTGCTCAAGGCATTCAGGGGTTCCTTGAGGACACCCAGGAGGTGTCGATGGCACCCTTGGGTGCCTGCTGATGCCCATGGGACCCATGGGTGCCTGCTGATGCCCACAGCACCCATGGGTGCTCAATAGTCGCAAGCAGATCTGCCGTGCCCATGGGGGTTCAAAACATTCAGTGGTTCCTTGAGGGCACCCAGGAGGTTGCCGATGTTCCTATGGGTGCCCAGGAATGCCCGTGGCACCCATGGGTGCCCAGGAATGCCCACAGCACCCACGGGTGCCCAATAGACGGAGGCAGGTCTGCAGCACCCATGGGTGCTCAAAGGCACCCCAGGGTGGGGGGAACAGGACAGATGTTCCTGTGGGTGCCTGAGGGGTGCAGCCAGGTCCCAAAGGTGCCTGTGGGTGCCCCTAGGCACCCATGGGTGCCCAGTAGAAGCAGGCAAGCCTACCACGCGCACGGGTGCTCACGGCACCCACGGGTTCCTTAAGGGCTCCCGGGAGGCGCAGATGGAACCCATGGGTGCCTGCTGATGCCCACGGCACCCATGGGTGCTGAAGGTATCCCTCGAGGCCCCACCCTTGGGTGCTGACCACCCTTTTGCCCCCCCCAGGCCCCTCCTGCTCGCTGCCGGACCCCTGCACCCCCTCGCCCTGCCTCAACGGGGGCACCTGCCGCCCCCTCGGGGAGGGGGGCTTCGAGTGCAGCTGCCTGCCCGGTGGGTGCTGTCCCTGGGGGTCTCGGATAATGGGGGGGGGTCTATGGGGGTGTCCCTGGGGGTCTCTGGCAATGGGGGGGTTCCTGGGGGGGTCCCTGGGGGTCTCTGGCAATGGGAGGGTTCCTGGGGGGGTCCCTGGGGGTCTCGGGTAATGGGGGGGGTCTATGGGGGTGTCCCTGGGGGGTCTCTGGCAATGGGGGGGGTTCCTGGGGGGGTCCCTGGGGGGTCTCTGGCAATGGGAGGGTTCCTGGGGGGGTCCCTGGGGGTCTCGGGTAATGGGGGGGGTCTATGGGGGTGTCCCAGGGGTTCTCTGGCAACGTGGGGGGGGTCCATGGGGGTGTCCCTGGGGCTCTCTGCCAATGGGGGGGGGGGTCGTGGGGTCCCTGTCACCGTGGGGGTGTCCCTGGGGGTCTCTGCCAATGGGGGGGGGTCCATGGGGGGGTCCCTGGGGGTCTCGGGTAATGGGGGGGGTCCATGGAGTCCCCATCACCATGGGGGGTGTCCCTGGGGTCTCTGGCAATGGGGGGTCCATGGGGGGGTCCCTGGGGGTCTCGGGTAATGGGGGGGGTCCATGGAGTCCCCATCACCATGGGGGGGTCCCTGGGGGTCTCTGCCAATGGGGGGGGTCCATGGGGGGGTCCCTGGGGGTCTTGGGTAATGGGGGGGGTCCATGGGGTCCCTGTCACCGTGGGGGTGTCCCTGGGGGTCCTCATCACCCCATGGGGCTCTCCGGTGCCCATTGGGGTCCCCCAGCATTTTGTTTTTTTTCACGGGGGGGGGGGGGAAACAGTGGGTTTGGGGGATTCCCTCTAACAGGGGGGTGCCCCCCCGACCCCCCCCCAGGGTTCACGGGGCAGGGCTGTGACACCAACGTGGACGATTGCCCCGGGCACAAGTGCCAGAACGGGGGCACCTGCGTGGACGGGGTCAACACCTACAACTGCCAGTGCCCCCCCGAGTGGACGGGTAACAAGGGGGGGGGGGGGCACCGGGGGGGGGGGCACAGGGGGAGGGGGAGGGGTCAGGGTGCTCCTAGGGGGGGTGCTCGGCCACCCATGGGTGCTCCAGGTGGGGGAGGGGGGTGATGGAGGGGGCACCCGGGGGGGTCACGCCCCCCCCCCCCTTGTCCTTTTGCCCCCCCCCCTTGTCCTTTTACCCCCCTCCCTTGCCCTTTTACCCCCCCCCCCCCCCCCGGCCTTTTTAACCCCTTCTTCGCCATTTTACCACCACCCCCCCCCCCCCCACCCCTTTAACCCTTTCCTGGCCATTTCACCCCCCCCCCCCCCCCGGCCACTTTTACCCCCCCCTCACCTTTTTACCCCCCCCCCCCCTTTAACCCCTTCCTGGCCATTTTAACTCCTTCCTTGCCATATTTTAACCCCTTCCTGGCCGTTTTAACCCTTTCCTCGCCATTTTAACCCCTTAATCGCCCTCCCCCCCATATTTTAACCCCTTCCTGGCCATTTTAACCCCCCCCTTCCTTGCCTTTTAACCCCTTCCTCGCCATTTTAACCCCTTCATTGCCCTTCTCCACCATATTTTAACCCCTTCCTGACCATTTTAACCCCTTTCTCGCCATGTTAACCCCTTCATCACCCTTCCTCGCCCTTTTAACCCCTTCCTCGCCCTTTTAACCCCTTCCTCGCCCTTTTAACCCCTTCCTCGCCCTTTTAACCCTTTCCTTACCCTTCCCCCGCCATATTTCAACCCCTCCCTGGCCATTTTGACCCCCCTTCCTTGCCTTTTAACCCATTCCTCGCCATTTTAACCCCTTCATTGCCATTCTCCACCATATTTTAACCCCTTCCTCGCCATTTTAACCCCTTCCTCGCCATTTTAACCCCTTCATCGCCCTTCCCCACCATATTTTAACCCCTTCCTCACAATTTTCACCCCTTCCTTGACCTTTTAACCCTTTCCTTACCCTTTCCCCGCCATATTTTAACCCCTTCCTGGCCATTTTAACCCCTTCCTCGCCACCTCACCCCCTCCTCACCCTTTTCACCCCCACCCTTTTTCTCCCCCTTTCCCCCCCCTCCCCCCCCCCCAGGCCAGTTCTGCACCGAGGACGTGGACGAGTGCCAGCTGCAGCCCAACGCCTGCCACAACGGGGGCACCTGCTTCAACTCGCCGGGCGCCCACGTCTGCGTCTGCGTCAACGGCTGGACGGGCGAGAGCTGCGCCGACAACATCGACGACTGCGCCACCGCCGTCTGCTTCCACGGCGCCACCTGCCACGACCGCGTCGCCTCCTTCTACTGCGCCTGCCCCATGGGCAAGACGGGTGAGGGTCGCGGGGTTGGGCCCCGGTTGTGGGGGGGGGGGCACCCCGAGGGGAGAGGTGGTGCGGGGTGGGCGCCTTGGGGTGCTCCTGGTGTGGGTAGGGTGGCAGAGGCATGAGGTTGGGCACCTATGGGTGGTCCTGGCACAGGTTGGGTGGTGCTTTCATGGGGCATCACCCCATGGGCACCCCCAACAGCATCGTGGCATGGGGTTGGGCACCTTGGGGTGGTCCTGGTGTGGGTTGGGGGTCAACAGCATGGGGTTGGGCACCTATGGGTGGCTTTGGGATAGGTTGGGGGGCAATGGTACAGGGTGGGCATCACCCCATGGGCACCCAGTTATGGGGTGGGCACCCAGAGAGGAGAGGTGTAATGGGGTGGGTGCCTTGGGGTGGTTTGGGTGGTAGTGGTGTGGGGTTGGGCACCTCAGGGTGGTCCTGGTGCAGGTTGGGTGTTAATGGCACGGGGTGGGCATCACCCCGTGGGCACGTAGTTGTGGGGTGGGCACCCCCAGAAGCATTGTGGTATGAGGTAGGGCACCTTGGGGTGGTCCTGGCACAGGTTGGGTGGTGCTTTCATGGGGCATCACCCCATGGGCACCCCCAAAAGCATCGTGGCATGGGGTTGGGCACCTTGGGGTGGTCCTGGTGCAGGTTGGGTGGCAGTGGTATGGGGTTGGGCACCTTAGGGTGGCTTTGGGATAGGTTGGGGGGCAATGGTACAGGGTGGGCATCACCCCATGGGCACCCAGTTATGGGGTGGGCACCCAGTGAGGAATGGTGGTGCAGGGTGGGCGTTTTGGGGTGGTTTGGGTGTCAGTGGCATGGGGTTGGGCACCTTGGGGTGGTCCTAGTGCAGGTTGGGTGTCAGTGGTATGGGATTGGGCACCTCAGGGTGCCTTTGGTGCAGGTTGGGTGCCAATAGCATGGGGTTGGGCACCTTGGGGTGGCTTTGGGATAAGTTGGGTGTCAATGGCATGGGGTTGGGCACCTCGGGGTGGTCCTGGTGCAGGTTGGCTGTCAATGGCATGGGGTGGGCATCACCCCAAGGGCACCCCGTTATGGGGTGGGCACCCCCAGAAGCACCGCAGCACGGGTTGAGCACCTCGGGGTGCCTCCAGCTCGCGTTGGGTGCATTTGGCACAGCTTGGCCATCACCCCGCGGGCACCCTGGCTGGGGTGTGGGCACCCAACGGGGGGGGAATTCCCATTGTGGGGTCCCCCCCCTGAGCCCCCCACCCCTTTTGTAGGGCTGCTGTGCCACCTGGACGACGCCTGCGTCAGCAACCCGTGCCACGAGGACGCCGTCTGCGACACCAACCCTGTCAACGGCCGCGCCATCTGCACCTGCCCCCCCCGGCTTCACCGGCGGCGCCTGCGACCAGGACGTCGACGAGTGCTCCATCGGTGGGTGGGGGGGGCACCCATGGGTGGGGGGAGCACCCATGGGTGGGGAGGGGCACCCATGGGTGGGGGGCAGCCATGCAAGGGGGACGTTTGCATGCAGAGAGCATCTCCAGGATGAGTGGGGGGCACCCATGGGTTGGGGGGTGCTCAGGGGTGGTGGGCACCCATGGGTGGGGGTGCACCCACGAGTTGGGGGGGGCACCCATGGGTGGGGGGGCACCCACATGAGGGGGAGATTTGTGTGCAGAGATCATCCCCAGCATGGATGGGGGGTACCCATGGGTTGCAGGGTGTTCTGGGATGGTGGGCACCCATGGGTGGGGGGGACACCCATGGGTGGGGGTGCACCCATGGGTGGGGGGCAGCCACGCAAGGGGGATGTTTGCACACAGAGAGCATCCCCAGGATGAGTGGGGGGCACCCACGGGTTGGGGGGGGTGCTCAGGGACGGGGGGCACCCATGGGTGGGGGGGGCACCCATGGGTGGGGGGCACCCACATGAGGGGGAGATTTGCATGCAGAGAGCATCCCCAGCATGGTTGGGGGGTACCCACAGGTTGCAGGGTGTTCAGGGACGGTGGACACCCATGGGTGGGGGGGACACCTATGGGTGGGGGGGGCACCCATGGGTGGAGAGCACCCACATGAGGGGGAGATTTGTGTGCAGAGAGCATCTCTAGCATGAGTGGGGGGTACCCAGTGGTTAGGGGGTGCTCAGGCACGGTGGGCACCCATGGGTGGGGCAGGCACCCATGGGTGGGGGGGGCACCCATGGGTGGGGGGCAGCCATGCAAGGGGGACGTTTGCATGCAGAGAGCATCTCCAGGATGAGTGGGGGGGCACCCACGGGTTGGGGGGTGCTCAGGGGCGGTGGGCACCCATGGGTAGAGGGGGCACCCATGGGTGGGGGGGCACCCATGGGTGGGGGGCACCCACATGAGGGGGAGATTTGTGTGCAGAGATCATCCCCAGCATGAGTGGGGGGTACCCAGTGGTTAGGGGGTGCTCAGGCACAGTGGGCACCCATGGGTGGGGCACGCACCCATGGGTGGGGGGGCACCCATGGGTGGGGAGCAGCCACACAAGGGGGATGTTTGCATGCAGAGAGCATCTCCAGGATGAGTGGGGGGCACCCATGGGTTGGGGGGTGCTCAGGGGTGGTGGGCACCCATGGGTAGAGGGGGCACCCATGGGTGGGGGGGGCACCCATGGGTGGGGGGCACCCACATGAGGGGGAGATTTGTGTGCAGAGATCATCCCCAGCATGAGTGGGGGGTACCCAGTGGTTAGGGGGTGCTCAGGCACGGTGAGCACCCATGGGTGGGGCAGGCACCCATGGGTGGGGGGGGCACCCATGGGTGGGGAGCAGCCACACAAGGGGGATGTTTGCATGCAGAGAGCATCCCCAGGATGAGTGGGGGGCACCCACGGGTTGGGGGGGGTGCTCAGGGATGGGGGGCACCCATGGGTGGGGGGGCACCCATGGGTGGGGGGCACCCACATGAGGGGGAGATTTGCATGCAGAGAGCATCCCCAGCATGAGTGGGGGGCACCCATGGGTTGGGGGGTGCTCACAGGCAGTGGGCACCCATGGGTGGGGCGGGCACCCATGGGTGCTGACCCCCCTCCCCCCCCCCACCCCAAGGCGCCAACCCCTGCGAGCACTTCGGGCGCTGCGTGAACACCCAGGGCTCCTTCGAGTGCCGCTGCGGCCGGGGCTACGCGGGGCCGCGCTGCGAGAGCGACGTCAACGAGTGCCTGTCGGGGCCCTGCCGCAACCAGGCCACCTGCCTGGACCGCATCGGGCGCTTCACCTGCATCTGCATGGCCGGTGGGTGCTGGGGGGGGGTCCTGGGGGGGTTCTGGGGGGGTCTTGGGGGGTCCTGGGGGGATGGGGGGCTTTGCCTGGAGCTGTATGGCCACTGGGTGCTGGGTGGGTGCTGGGTGCTGGGTGCTCCACCTGCGTCTGCATGGCCGGTGGGTGCTGGGGGGGGGTCCTGGGGGGTCCTGGGGGGTCCTGGGGGGTCCTGGGGGGATGGGGGGCTTTGCCTGGAGCTGTATGGCCACTGGGTGCTGGGTGGGTGCTGGGTGCTGGGTGCTCCACCTGTGTCTGCATGGCCGGTGGGTGCTGGGGGGGGGGTCCTGGGGGGGTCCTGGGGGGTCCTGGGAGGTCCTGGGGGGTCCTGGGGGGTCCTGGGGGGATGGGGGGCTTTGCCTGGAGCTGTATGACCACTGGGTGCTGGGTGGGTGCTGGGTGGGTGCTGGGTGCTGGGTGCTTCACCTGCATCTGCATGGCCGGTGGGTGCTGGGGGGGGGTCCTGGGGGTGTCCTGGGGTGCTGGGAGGTCCTTGGGGGGGTTCTGGGGGGGGTTGGGGGGCTTTGCCTGGAGCTGTATGGCCACTGGGTGCTGGGGGGGGGTCCTGGGGGGGTCTTGGGGGGTCCTGGGGGGATGGGGGGCTTCACCTGCATCTGCATGGCTGGTGGGTGCTGGGGGGGGGGTCCTGGGGGGGTCCTGGGGGGTCCTGGGAGGTCCTGGGGGATCCTGGGGGGATGGGGGGCTTCACCTGGAGCTGTATGGCCACTGGGTGCTGGGTGGGTGCTGGGTGCTGGGTGCTTCACCTGCATCTGCATGGCCGGTGGGTGCTGGGGGGTGTCCTGGGGGGGTCCTGGGGTGCTGGGAGGTCCTGGGGGGGTTCTGGGGGGGGATGGGGGGCTTTGCCTGGAGCTGTATGGCCACTGGGTGCTGGGGTGGACTGGGGGTTCCTGGGGGGGGGATGGAGGGGTCATGGGGGGGGTCCTGGGTTGCTGGGGGGGGGCTGGGTGGGTGCTGGGTGCTGGGTGCTTCACCTGCATCTGCATGGCTGGTGGGTGCTGGGGGGGGGTCCTGGGGGGGTCCTGGGGGGTCCTGGGGGGATGGGGGGCTTCACCTGGAGCTGTATGGCCACTGGGTGCTGGGTGGGTGCTGGGTGCTTCACCTGCATCTGCATGGCCGGTGGGTGCTGGGGGGGGGTCCTGGGGGGGTCCTGGGGGGGTCTTGGGGGGTCCTGGGGGGTCCTGGGGGGATGGGGGGCTTTGCCTGGAGCTGTATGGCCACTGGGTGCTGGGTGGGTGCTGGGTACTTCACCTGCATCTGCATGGCCAGTGGGTGCTGGGGGGGGTCCTGGGGGGGTCCTGGGGGGTCCTGGGGGGTCCTTGGGGGTCCTGGGGGGATGGGGGGCTTTGCCTGGAGCTGTATGGCCACTGGGTGCTGGGTGGGTGCTGGGTGGGTGCTGGGTGCTGGGTGCTTCACCTGCATCTGCATGGCCGGTGGGTGCTGGGGGGGTCCGGGGGGGGGGGGTGTCCATGTCCAAGCCTGGGTGCTGGGATAGGATGAGGGTGCGGTTATGGGGTTTTGGGGGGGGCACCCAGGATGGGTGTGGGACCTGGTGGAGGAAGGGGGGGGGGCACTGGTGCGGGCAGGGTGGGGGTCAGGAGCTGATACCCCCCTCCCCCCCCCCCCTAGGTTTCAGCGGCCCCCTGTGCGAGCTGGAGGTGGACGAGTGCCAGAGCAGCCCCTGCGCCAACGGCGGCCGCTGCACCGACCTGGTCAACGGCTTCGCCTGCTCCTGCCCCCCCGGTGAGCACCCATGGGTGCCCACCCGCACCCACCCACCCGCATCCACCCATCGGTGCTGCTGGCTTTGGGGTCGTTTGGATTTGGGGTGCTCCTGGGGTTGGGGTGCTCTTGGGGTTGGGTTTGTTTGGATTTGGGGTGCCATTGGGGTTGGAGTTCCCATGGGTTGGGGTGCTCCTGGCTTTGGGGTCATTTGGATTTGGGGTGCCCTTGGGGTTGGGGTGCTTTTGGGGTTGGGTTTGTTTGGATTTAGGGTGCTCCTGGGGTTGGGGTGCTCTTGGGGTTGTGTTCGTTTGGATTTGGGGTGCTGTTGGGTTGGGGGTGCTCTTAGGGTTGGAGTTCCCATGGGTTGGGGTGCTCCTGGCTTTGGGGTCCTCTTGACTTTGGGGTGCTCCTGGGTTTGGGTTCATTTGGATTTGGGGTGCCCTTGGATTTGGGGTGCCCTTGGGGTTGGAGTTCCCATGGGTTGGGGTGCTCCTGGCTTTGGGGTCATTTGGATTTGGGGTGCCCTTGGGGTTGGGGTGCTTTTGGGGTTGGGTTTGTTTGGATTTAGGGTGCTCCTGGGGTTGGGATCCTTTGGCTTTGGGGTGTTCCTGGGGTGGGGTTCATTTGTATTTGGGGTGCTCTTGAGGTTGGGGTGCTCTTAGGGTTGGAGTTCTCATGGGTTGGGGTGCTCCTGGCTTTGGGGTCATTTGGATTTGGGGTACTCCTGGGGTTAGGGGTGCCCTTGGGGTTGAGTTCGTTTGGATTTGGGGTGCCCTTGGGGTTGGGTTTGTTTGGATTTGGGGTGCTCTTGGGGTTGGGGTGCTTTTGGGGTTGGGTTTGTTTGGATTTAGGGTGCTCCTGGGGTTGGGGTGCTCTTGGGGTTGTGTTCGTTTGGATTTGGGGTGCTGTTGGGTTGGGGGTGCTCTTAGGGTTGGAGTTTCCATGGGTTGGAGTGCTCCTGGCTTTGGGGTCCTCTTGACTTTGGGGTGCTCCTGGGGTTAGAGGTGCTTTTGGGGTTGGTTTTGTTTAGATTTGGGGTGCCCTTGGGGTTGGGATCCTTTGGCTTTGGGGTGTTCCTGGGGTGGGGTTCATTTGGATTTGGGATGCTCTTGGGGTTGGGGTGCTCTTAGGGTTGGAGTTCTCATGGGTTGGGGTGCTCCTGGCTTTGGGGTCGTTTGGATTTGGGGTGCCCTTGGGGTTGGGGTGCTTTTGGGGTTGGGTTTGTTTGGATTTAGGGTGCTCCTGGGGTTGGGGTGCTTTTGGGGTTGTGTTCGTTTGGATTTGGGGTGCTGTTGGGTTGGGGGTGCTCTTAGGGTTGGAGTTCCCATGGGTTGGGGTGCTCCTGGCTTTGGGGTCCTCTTGACTTTGGGGTGCTCCTGGGTTTGGGTTCATTTGGATTTGGGGTGCCCTTAGATTTGGGGTGCCCTTGGGGTTGGGTTTGTTTGGATTTGGGGTGCCCTTGGGGTTGGAGTTCCCATGGGTTGGGGTGCTCCTGGCTTTGGGGTCATTTGAATTTGGGGTGCTCCTGGGGTTAGAGGTGCTTTTGGGGTTGGTTTTGTTTAGATTTGGGGTGCCCTTGGGGTTGGGATCCTTTGGCTTTGGGGTGTTCCTGGGGTGGGGTTCATTTGGATTTGGGGTGCCCTTGGGGTTGGGGTGCTCTTAGGGTTGGAGTTCCCATGGGTTGGGGTGCTCCTGGCTTTGGGGTCGTTTGGATTTGGGGTGCCCTTGGGGTTGGAGTTCCCATGGGTTGGGGTGCTCCTGGCTTTGGGGTCATTTGGATTTGGGGTGCCCTTGGGGTTGGGGTGCTTTTGGGGTTGGGTTTGTTTGGATTTAGGGTGCTCCTGGGGTTGGGGTGCTCTTGGGGTTGTGTTTGTTTGGATTTGGGGTGCTGTTGGGTTGGGGGTGCTCTTAGGGTTGGAGTTCCCATGGGTTGGGGTGCTCCTGGCTTTGGGGTCGTTTGGATTTGGGGTGCTCCTGGGGTTGGGGGTCCTCTTGACTTTGGGGTGTTCCTGGGGTGGGGTTCATTTGGGGTTGGGGGGTCCCATGGGGTTGAGGTGCTCCTGGCCTTGAGGTCGTTTAAATTGGGGTGCTCTTGGGGTTGAGGGGTGCTCGGGGGGTTGGTGCCCTGTGGGGTCGGGGTGCTCCCGGCTTTGGGGTCATTTGGGGTCCCGCCCAGGCTTCTCGGGCCCCACGTGCCAGACGGACATGGACGAGTGCGCCAGCACCCCCTGCCAGAACGGCGCCAAGTGCATCGACCGGCCCAACGGCTACGAGTGCCGCTGCACCGAGGGTGAGCCTGCACCCATGGGTGCTCCCGGTCCCCGGCAGTGCCCGCCCTGCACCCACGGGTGCTCCCTGGCATTGCAAACCCTGCACCCGTGGGTGCTCCCAGACCCTGGCATTACAAACTCTGTACCCATGGGTGTTCTTGGCCTTCAGCATTGCCCACCCTGCACCCACGGGTGCTCCCAGCCCCTGGCAGTTCCCAACCCGCACCCACGGGTTTCCCTGGCATGACAAACCCTGACCCCTTCCATTGCCCACCCTGCACCCACGGGTGCCCCTGACCCCTGTCATTGCAAACCCTGCACCCACGGGTGCCCCCTACCCCTGGCCTTACAAACTCTGCACCCACAGATGTTCCCTGCTGTTGCCCACCCTGCACCCATGGGTGCCTCTCACCCCTGGCATTGCCCACCCTGCACTGATTGGTGCCATTCACCCCTGGCAGTTCCCAACCTGCACCCATGGGTGTCCCTGGCATGACAAACCCTGACCCCTGGCATTACAAACTCTGCACCCGTGGGTGCCCCTGACCCCTGGCATTGCAAATCCTACACCCGTGGGTGCCCCTCACCCCTGGCATTACAAACCCTGCACCCTTGGGTGTCCCCTGCCATTACGAACCCTGCACCCACGGGTGCCCTTCTCACCTGCTGTTGCCCACCCTGCACCCATGGGTGCCCCTCTCACCTGCCATTGCCCACCCTGCACCAACGAGTGCCCCTCACCCCTGGCCTTACAAACTCAGCACCCACGGATGTTCCCTACCGTTGCCCGCCCTGCACCCATGGGTGCCCCTGACCCCCGTGGCCCCCCCCCCCCCCCCCCCCAGGCTTCGAGGGTGCCCTGTGCGAGCGCGACGCGGACGACTGCACGCCGGACCCGTGCCACCACGGCACCTGCGTGGACGGCATCGCCAGCTTCTCCTGCGCCTGCGCCCCCGGCTTCACCGGCTACCGCTGCGAGCTGCAGCTGGACGAGTGCCACAGCCAGCCCTGCCGCCACGGGGGCAAGTGCATCGACCGCATCGCCTCCTACCAGTGCAACTGCCCCCCCGGCACCGCCGGTACGGGACGGGGTGGGGGGGTTGGGGAGGGTACAGGGGGTGCCCGGCCGGGAGCGGGGTGGGGGGTGGAGGAGGTGGTGGGGCTGAACTGGGCACTTAGGTGGGTGGTGGGTGTTGGTTGGGAGTGGGGTGGGGGGTGGAGGTGGGGGTGGGGCCCATCTGGACGTGGGGTGGGTGCTGGACATGGTGGTGGGGCCCATCTGGATATGGGGTGGGGGCTGGAGGTTGTGGTGGGTCCCATCTGGGCACTGGTTGGGGGCTGGAGATGCTGGTGGGTCCCATCTGGGTGTGGGGTGGAGGTGGTGGTGGGTCCCATCTGGACGTGGGGTGGGGGCTGGAGGTGGTGGTGGGTCCCATCTGGGCGTGGGGTGGGTGGTGGGTGTTGATTGGGAGTGGGGTGGGTGCTGGAGGTGGGGGTGGGTCCCATCTGGGCACTGGTTGGGTGCTGGACGTGGCGTTGGGTCCCACCTGGTCACGAGGTGACACCATGGGGCGATCACTCACTGGGTGCCACCACGTCCCACCCGAGCACGGGACAAGAACCAGCCCCGGCGGGGGCCCAACTGGGTGCCGGGTGGTGCCCGGCCCCGCAGCGGGTTGGGTGCTGACCGCCCGCCACCCTTGGGTGCCAGGCGTCAACTGCGAGGTGAACCCCGACGACTGCGCCAGCGACCCCTGCGTCCACGGCGTGTGCCAGGACGGCATCGGCCGCTACGACTGCGTCTGCCAGCCGGGCTTCACGGGTGGGTGCTGGGTGCCCTGGGTGCCCATCGGGTGCTCGGCGGGGTTTGGGGTGGCCTTGTTGCTCTCCGGGTGCCGCCACGGGGCTGTCACCCATGGGAAGGGACTTGGAGCGATGTCTGGTGCCAGTGCGCCCATGGGTGCCTGTTTGGAGGAGCCGTGGCACCCACCAGCCTCTGCTTGGGGTTGCGGTGTTGGGTGGGTGCCCACGTGGGGTGCCCCTGGTGGGTGCTTGTGGTGATTATCCCCCTTGGGTGCCTCTGTCGTTTGCCCACGTTGGGTGCTCCTGTTTATTACCCCTGTTGGGTGCCCACGTTGGGTGCTCCTGTTTATTACCCCTGTTGGGTGCCCACGTTGGGTGCTGTCTTGGGTGCCCTGTTGGGTGCTCCTGTTGATTCCCCCCTTTGGGTGCCCCCATTGGGTGCCACGTTGATTACCCACATTGGGTGCCTCTCTTGATTGGCCACGTTGACGACCCATCTTGGATGCCCCATTGGGTGCTCCTGTTGATGACCTCCTTTGGGTGCCCCCGCTGGGTGCCCATGTTGATTACCCCTTTGGGTGCCCCCCCTGGGTGCCCACGTTGATTACCCACATTGGGTGCCTCTCTTGATTGGCCACGTTGATTACCCACATTGGGTGCCTCTCTTGATTGGCCACGTTGATGACCCATCTTGGGCGCCCCATTGGGCGCCCCGTTGATTGACCACGTTGGGTGCCCCAGTTGGTCACCTACATTGGGTGCCCCATTGGTCATCCACACTGAGCCCCTGTTGGGTGCTCCCCCAATTCGGGTACCCCACCGACACCCCCCCCCCCGGACCTCCAGGCCCCCGCTGCAACGTGGAGATCAACGAGTGCGCCTCGAACCCGTGCCAGGACGGCGGCACCTGCGTGGACGGCGCCAACGGCTTCACCTGCCTGTGCCCGCCGGGCACCCGCGACGCCCAGTGCCGCCCGGGCACCCTGCCCTGCCACAGCAGCCCCTGCGCCCACGGCACCTGCCGTGACCACGGGGATGGGTGAGCACCCACGCCGCGCGGTGGGGCTGACGGGGTGCCTGAGGTTACCCGTGGGTGTCTGGGTGGGTGCCTGGGGCTGTCCGTGATGCCCATGGGTGCCCAAAAGGGCGTCCAGGGGTGCCTGAAATGTCCGTGGGTGCATGTTGGGTGCCCAGGATTGTCCATGGGTGCATGTTGGGTGCCCAGGATTGACCATGGGTGCACGTTGGGTGGCCAGGGTTGATCATGGGTGCATGTTGGGTGCCTAGGGTTGCCCATGAGTGCCCTTGGGGGTGCCTGAGGTGGCCCGTGGGTGTCTGGGTGGGTGCCCGGGGCTGTCCATGATGCCCATGGGTGCCCTTGGGGGTGCCTGAAATATCCGTGGGTGCACGTTGGGTGCCCATGGGTGTACGTTGGGTGCCCAAGGTTGCCCATGGGTGCACGTTGGGGTGCCAGGGCTTGTCCGTGGCTGCCCCTGAGGGTGCCCGTGGGTGCTCGTGGGGGTGCCTGTGGGTGCTCATGGGGGTTCCCATGGGTGCCAATGGGGGTGCCCACGGGTGCTGGGGCAGGCTACCCATAGGGGTGCCAGGGGCGTGCCGTTGCGACCCCCCCCAGCACCCCGCACCCACATTTACCCCCCCCCCCCCCCATCACAGGTTCTCGTGCGAGTGTGATCCGGGCTGGGGGGGCCCCACGTGCGCCCAGCGGGGGGGACGCCTGCGCCTCGCGGCCCTGCCGCCACGGGGGCACCTGCACCCCCCTGGGGGGGGGGCTACCGCTGCGCCTGCCGCCAGGGCTACCAGGGTACGGTGGGGACACCTCGGGGACACCTTGGGGACACCTCGGGGACCCCCCCCCTGCTGCCCACCCCCTGATCGTGGCATTGTCCCCTCGCCCAGCCTGGGAACACCAGTGGGACACCCTGGGGACCCCCCTCCATTCACCCTGAGGACACCTCGTTGGCCCCTGGTCCTCATGTCCCCAGCTGTCCCCAAATGTCCCCACCATGTCCCCAGCTGTCCCCACGTTGCCCCCATGTCCCCAGCTGTCCCCACATCCCCCCCACGTCCCCAAATGTCCCCATGTCCCCAACTGTCCCCAACTGTCCCCACATCCCCCCCATGTCCCCAGCTGTCCCCACGTCCCTCCCACATCCCCAAATGTCCCCACGTCCCCAAACGTCCCCACGTTGCCCTCACATCCCCAGCTGTCCCCACGTCCCCAAATGTCCCCATGTCCCCAAATGTCCCTACATCCCCCTGTCCCCAACTGTCCCCAACTATCCACACATCCCCCCCACATCCCCAGCCGTCCCCAACTGTCCCCATCTGTCCCCTCCTGTGCCCCACATCCCTACCTCTCCCCACGTCCCCCCCCACGTCCCCAACCATCCCCAACTGTCCCCGTGTCCCCCCCCAGGTGCCCAGTGCCAGGCGGAGGTGGACGCCTGCGCCTCGGGGCCGTGCCGCAACGGGGGCACCTGCGTGGGCAGCGCCGGCACCCACCGCTGCCTCTGCGCCCTGCCCTTCACAGGTGGGCACCCATGGGTGCTGGGGGGGGGGCACGCAGGGCGCTGGGTGCCCTGATGGGTGACGGTGACCGTGCTGTGATGGTGTCACCGTGCCGGGTGCTGGTGGCCCCCATGGGTGGCACGGTGCTGGGTGCTGGGTCCCATGGGTGGCACGGTGCTGGGTGCTGGGTCCCATGGGTGGGCCGCATCCTGACGGTGTCCCTGCGGTGGCGCAGGGCACGCGTGCGAGGTGGTCCTGGCCCCCTGCGCCCCCAACCCCTGCGACAACGGGGGCACCTGCGCCCCCACCACCGACTATGGGGGCTTCACCTGCCGCTGCCCCCCCGGCTGGCAAGGTACCAGCACCCCGAGGTGCCCCTGGGTCCCTCCCTGGTCACCCTGGGTCCCTCCCTGGTAGCTTGGGTCCCCCCAGCATCCTGGGTCCCCCCCCCCCCCACCTTTTTTGGGTGCCCCTGTCCCGCCTGGGTGCTCCCCAAGTTCCCTCCACCCTTCTGGGTCCCCCCCCTCCCACCATCCCCAGCACCCCTGGGTCCCTCCCTCACTTCCCTTGGACACCCTTGGGTGCCCCTCCCCAGCACCCTTGGGTCCCCCACTCCAACACCTCTGGGTTCTTCCCTCACATCCCTTGGACACCCTTGGGTGTCCCCCCCCCAGCACCCCTGGGAGCCCCCAGCACCCTTGGGTCCCTCCCTCTAAACCCTTGGACACCCTCTTGTGTCCCCCCCAGCACCCTTGGGTCCCCCCTCCAACATCCCTGGGTTCCTCCCCCTGTCCCACATCCACGCATCCCTTTGGGCACCCTTGGGTGCCCCCCTCACCCCTGTGTCCCTCCCTCACATCCATGGGTCCCCTTGGACACCCTTGGGTGTCCCCCCCCCTCCAACAACCCTGGCTCCCTCCCTGACATCCCTTGGACACCCTTGGGTGTCCCCCCCAGCACCCTTGGATCCTTCCCCCCCTCCCACATCCGCACATCCCTTTGGGCACCCTTGGGTGCCCCCAGCACCCATGGGTGCCCACACCCCCCCCCACCCTCAGGGGAGCGGTGCCAGGAGGACGTGGACGAGTGCGGGGCCAGCCCCTGCCAGCATGGGGGCACCTGCGCCAACCGCCCCGGCACCTTTGGGTGCCTCTGCCCCCCCGGCTACGGGGGGGCTGCCTGCGAGCACGACCTCGATGACTGCGACCCCGGTGAGCGGGGACCCCCCCCCCCGAGGGGATGGGGGCTTGTGGGGGGCGTGGGGGGGGGGGACCCAGAGGGACTGAGAGGGTTGTGGGGGGGTCGTATGGAGGTGCTACGGGGTGAGGGGGGGGGCTGTTGGGGGGCTGGGTGCGTTTTGGGGTGGCATGGAGAGGGGGGCAGGGTGGGCCAGTGGGGGGGTGGGGGGGATGGAGGTGCGTTTTTGGGTGCCACGTTGGGGTGCTGTGGGCGTTTTGGGGTGCTGGGGTCATTTTGGGGTGCCACGTTGGGGTGCTGTGGGCGTTTTGGGGTGCTGGGGGTGTTTTGGGGGGCCACATTGGGGTGCTGTGGGCATTTTAGGGTGCTGGGGTCATTTTGGGGTGCCACATTGGGGTGCTGGGGGTGTTTTGGGGGGCCATTTTGGGGCACTGTGCACATTTAGGGTGCTGAATTGGGGTGCCAAGGGGCAGGGTGCAGGGAGCGTTTTGGGGTGCTGCATTGGGGTTTTATGCACATTTTGGGGTGCTGCATTGGGGTGCCATGGGACAGGGTGCAGTGAGTGTTTTGGGGTGCTGCATTGGGGTTTTTATGCACATTTTGGGGTGCTGCATTGGGGTGCCATGGGACAGGGTGCAGGGAGCGTTTTGGGGTGCTGCATTGGGGTTTTATGCACATTTTGGGGTGCTGCATTGGGGTGCCATGGGACAGGGTGCAGTGAGTGTTTTGGGGGTGCTGCATTGCGGCTCTATGAACATTTTGGGGTGTCACATTGGGGTGCTGTGCACATTTTGGGGGTGCTGCATTGCATTGCCATAGGACAATAGGGTGCAGGGAGCGTTTTGGGGTGCTATGCACATTTTGGGGTGCTGCACTGGGGGTGCCATGGGGCAGGGCGCAGGTGCCACACTGGGATGCAGGGAGCGTTTTGGGGTTCCACATTGGGGTTTTATGCATATTTTGGGGTGCTGCACTGGGTGCAGTGGAGTAGGGTCAGGGGTGCTGTATTGGGGTGCCCTATGGGGGGGGCAGGGAGCGTTTTTGGGGTGCTGCATTGGGGCTCTATGAACATTTTGGGGGTGCTGCATTGGGGTGCCATGGGACAGGGTGCAGGGAGCGTTTTGGGGGTGCTGTGCACATTTTGGGGGTGTCACATTAGGATGCCATGGGACAGGGTGCAGTGAATGTTTTGGGGGTGCTGCATTGGGCTTTTATGCACATTTTGGGGTGCTGCATTGGGTACAATAGGATAGGGCCAGGGTGCTATATTGGGGTGCCCTATAGGGTGTGGTGACCGTTTTGGGGGTGCAGCATTGGGTGCCACGGGGGGCAGGGCACAGGGTGCTCTATTGGGGTGCCAGGGGGCAGGGCGCAGGCACCCTATCGGGGTGCAGTGAACATTTTGGGGTGCCCCCCCCTCCCC
Source organism: Somateria mollissima (assembly GCA_951411735.1). Taxonomy (NCBI): domain Eukaryota; kingdom Metazoa; phylum Chordata; class Aves; order Anseriformes; family Anatidae; genus Somateria; species Somateria mollissima. The sequence goes on along the minus strand of CATOCB010000255.1, from coordinate 31,021 downwards.
ATTTATCCCCCTCCCCAGACCCTTGCCTGAACGGGGGCTCGTGCCGTGACGGGGTGGGGGCCTTCACCTGCGCCTGCCCCCCCCCGGCTTCACGGGGCCGCGCTGCGGCACCGAGGTGGACGAGTGCCGGGGGGGGCCCTGCCAGAACGGGGGCACCTGCACCGACTACGTCAACGGCTTCGCCTGCGCCTGCCCCCCCCGGCTGGACCGGCCCCCGCTGCCAGCACGACGTCCCCGACTGCACCGACAGGTACACCCAAGGGTGCTGCGCCCCGTGGCACCCATGGGTGCCCCCAGGTGGTCCCAAGCGCAACCGAGGCCATGCAGTGTCCCCAGGGGTAGCTGAAGGTGGTGGCACCCATGGGTGCCCCCCAGGTGGCAACGGGTGGTCCCAAGCCCAACCGAGGCCAGGCAGTGTCTCCAGGGGGTGAATGAGGGTGGTGGCACCCATGGGTGCCCCCCGGGTGGCCCCAAGGGCAGCCACGAGTGTGCGGAGTGCAGGGTGGTAGGTGAAGGTGGTGGCACCCATGGGTGCCCCCAGGTGGCAACGGGTGGTCCCAAGCCCAACCGAGGCCAGGCAGTGTCTCCGGGGGTGACTGAGGGTGGTGGCACCCATGGGTGCCCCCCGGGTGGCCCCCAAGGGCAGCCACGAGTGTGCGGAGTGCAGGGTGGTAGGTGAAGGTGGTGGCACCCATGGGTGGCCCCAGGTGGCAACGGGTGGCTCCAAACCCAACCACGGCCATGCAGTGTCCCCAGGGGTAGCTGAAGGTGGTGGCACCCATGGGTGTCCCCAGGTGGCAGTGGGTTGTCCTCAAACCCAACTGAGGCCATGCAGTGTCCCCAGTGGTAACTAAAGGGGGGTGGCACCCATGGGTGCCCCCATATGGTCCCAAACCCAGCTGAGGCCATGCAGTGTCCCCAGGGGTAGCTGAAGGTGGTAGCACCCATGGGTGTCCCCAGGTGGCAGTGGGTGTCCTCAAACCCAGCCGTGGCCATGCAGCATCCCCGGTGATAATTAAAGGGGGTGGCACCCATGGGTGGCCCCAAGCAACCCCCCCTGCACCCATGGGTGCCCCCAGACAGCCCAAACCTCTCCCTACCCACCCCAGCTGTACCTCCCTGTACCCCTCCACCCATGGGTGCCCTGCCGACCCCCATGGGTGCTCTGTGCCCCCCCTCCCCCCATCTACACCCTTGGGTGCCCTCCCCCTACCCACACAACCCCCCACTCTTTTCACCCCTAATTGCCACCCACCCCCAAACCTCCACCGCATGCAGCACCCACGGGTGCCACGCAGCACCCATGGGTGCCCTGCTCACCCCCCCCCACCCCCCAAAAAATCCCCCCCCCCCCCAGCTCCTGCTTCAACGGGGGGACCTGCGTGGACGGCGTCGCCTCCTTCAGCTGCCGCTGCCCCCCCCGGCTTCACGGGCGCCCACTGCCAGCACCCAGCCGATGGGTGCCGGGGGCAGCCCTGCCTGCGGGGGGGCACCTGCGTCACCGCGGGGGGGTCCTACCGCTGCCTCTGCCCCCCCCGGCTACACGGGAGCCCAGTGCCAGGTGAGCCCCGGGGTGCTGGGTTGGGGGGGGGGGGTTGGGGGGTGGGGGGGGACACCCTATAATTCGTCCCCCCAGGTCACGCAGTGAGGGGTGGGTGCGCACCCCCCCCCCCCCCCCCCCCCACAAAAAAAAAAAAAGCCTGGCACCCTGCGCACCCACCCTCGATAGAAATTTGTGGGGTGCCCCCCCCAAATAAAAACTTGGGGTCGCAGCACCCCAATTCTCCATTAAATGGGTGAAGGGGGGGGCTCGGGCACCCCAAAATTCAGGCACCCCAAAATTCAGGCACCCCATGCCCCCCCCCCCAATTCCCCACAAGTGGGGTCCGTGCCCCCCCCCCCAAAAAAAAAATACTTGGGGTCCCAGCACCCCAATTCCTCATTGAATGGGTGCAGGGGGGGCTTGGGCACTCCAAAACTCGGGAACACCCCCCCCAATTCCCCCCAAATTGGGGCTGTCCCCCCCTACCCCCCAAAAAAATCTTGGGGTCCATGCCCCCCCCAAAAAAACCTTGAGGTCCCAGCACCCCAATTCCCCATTAACTGGGTGCAGGGGGGCTCAGGCACCCCAAAACTTGGGCACCCCACGCCCCCCCCCAACCGATTCCCCACAAATGGGGTCCCCCTCCCCAAAAAAAATTTGGGGTCCATGCCCCCCCCCCCAAAAAAAATGGGGTCCCAGCACCCCAATTCCCCCATGGGCTGGGCGCCAGCAGCTGGGGTCCCCTTGGGTGCCCCCCCCCCAAAACCCAACGGGTGCCCCCCCCCCAAAACTGATGTCACCCCCCCCGGTGTCCCCCCCCCAGACCCTGCAGGACCTGTGCCAGCCCCCCCCGTGCCACAACGGGGGGTCGGTGCCAGCAGGAGGGGGGGGGCCATCAGCTGCCACTGCCCCCCCCGGCTGGGGGGGGGGTCCCGCTGCGACGTCCCCAACGTGTCCTGCGCCGTGGTGGCCGCACGCAGAGGTCAGCGGGGGGGCGGGGGGTGGCCCCCAGTTTGGGGGGCTGGGGGGACTGGGAGGGGTTACTGGGAGGACTGGGAGGGGTTATTGGGAGGACTGGGAGGGTACTGGGGGGGACTGGGAGGGGGTTACTGGGGGGACTGGGAGGGGTTACTGGGGGGGACTGGGAGAGGGTACTGGGGGGGACTGGGAAGGGTTACTGGGAGGACTGGAAGAGTGCTGGGGCGACTGGGAGGGGTTACTGGGGGGACTGGGAGGGGTTACTGGGAGCACTGGGGAGGGGACTGGGGGGGACTGGGAGAGGTTACTGGGGGGCGCTGGGAGGGGACTGGGGGGACTGGGAGGCCTCCCAGTTTGGGGGGAGCTGGGGCCCTGGGAGGGGCTACTGGGGGGACTGGGAAGGTACTGGGGGAACTGGGAGGCTACTGGGGACACTGGGGTCCTCCCAATTTGGGGGGGGGCTGGGGGCACTGGGTTGGGGCACCGAGCCCCACCACCTGCCTCAGCTCTGTCCCCCCCCCCATTGTGTGTCCCCCCCCCTTGTGTGCGCCCCCCCCCATGGTGCCCCCCCCATTGCCCCCCCCAATTGTGTGTCTCCCCTTCCATTATGCCCCCCCCGCATCCCCCCAATTTTGTGCCCCCCCCATTGTGTGTCCCCTGCCCCCCCCCTTGTCCCCATGTCCCCCCCCTTGTGTCTCCCCAATTGTGTGTGCGCCCCCCATGGTGCCCCCCTCGTGCCCCCCCCCCAATTTTTTTTCCCCCCCATTGTGTGTCCCCTGCCCCCCCCCTTGTCCCCATGTCCCCCCCCCCCTTGTGTCCCCCCGTGTGTGCGCCCCCCATGGTGCCCCCCTCGTGCCCCCCCCCAATTTTTTTTTCCCCCCCCATTGTGTGTCCCCTGCCCCCCCCCTTGTCCCCATGTCCCCCCCCCTTGTGTCCCCCCCAATTGTGTGTGTGCCCCCCTCGTGCCCCCCCCAATTTTTTTTTCCCCCCCATTGTGTGTCCCCTGCCCCCCCCCCTTGTCCCCCATGTCCCCCCCCCCCCCCATTGTGTGTCCCCCCCCCATTGTGTCCCCCCCCCCCCCAGGCGTGCCGGTGTCCCACGTGTGCCACGGCCGGGGGGCGCTGCGTGCCGGCGGCGGGGGGGGGGGGGCACCGCTGCCTGTGCCAGGGGGGGGTTCGGGGGGCCCTACTGCCAGACCCCCCCGGACCCCTGCCAGCACAGCCCCTGCCGCCACGGTGCCGCCTGCCGCAGCTTCGTGGGGGGGGGTACCGCTGCGAGGGTGGGTGCCCCCCCATAAAAAAAAAACCACGCTTGGGACCCCCCCCAAAAAAAAAAAAAAAACCACCCTTGGGACCCCCCCCGGGTGGTGGTGGGGAGCGTGGGGGGGGCGTGGGGAAAGCGGTGACCCCGAGTGACCCCGAGAAAGGTCACGGGGGTCAGGGTCGCTCCCACGGCACCCGTGGGAGATTTTGGGTGGGGGGGGGGTCCCCTGGTGCTGTTGGGTTGGGGGTGCTCTTAGGGTTGGAGTTCCATGGGTTGGGGTGCTCCTGGCTTTGGGGTCCTCTTGACTTTTGGGGTGCTCCTGGGTTGGGTTCATTTGGATTTGGGGTGCCCTTGGATTTGGGGTGCCCTTGGGGTTGGGTTTGTTTGGATTTGGGGTGCCCTTGGGGTTGGAGTTCCCATGGGTTGGGGTGCTCCTGGCTTTGGGGTCATTTGGATTTGGGGTGCTCCTGGGGTTAGAGGTGCTTTTGGGGTTGGTTTTGTTTAGATTTGGGGTGCCCTTGGGTTGGGATCCTTTGGCTTTGGGGTGTTCCTGGGGTGGGGTTCATTTGGATTTGGGGTGCTCTTGGGTTGGGGTGCTCTTAGGGTTGGAGTTCCCATGGGTTGGGTGCTCCTGGCTTTGGGGTCGTTTGGATTTGGGGTGCTCCTGGGGTTGGGATCCTTTGGCTTTGGGGTGCTCCTGGGGTGGGGTTCATTTGGGGTTGGGGGGTCCCATGGGGTTGAGGTGCTCCTGGCCTTGAGGTCGTTTAAATTGGGGTGCTCTTGGGGTTGAGGGGTGCTCGGGGGGTTGGTGCCCTGTGGGGTCGGGGTGCTCCCGGCTTTGGGGTCATTTGGGGTCCCGCCCAGGCTTCTCGGGCCCCACGTGCCAGACGGACATGGACGAGTGCGCCAGCACCCCCTGCCAGAACGGCGCCAAGTGCATCGACCGGCCCAACGGCTACGAGTGCCGCTGCACCGAGGGTGAGCCTGCACCCATGGGTGCTCCCGGTCCCCGGCAGTGCCCGCCCTGCACCCACGGGTGCTCCCTGGCATTGCAAACCCTGCACCCGTGGGTGCTCCCAGCCCCTGGCATTACAAACTCTGCACCCATGGGTGTTCTTGGCCTTCAGCATTGCCCACCCTGCACCCATGGGTGCTCCCAGCCCCTGGCAGTTCCCAACCCGCACCCACGGGTTTCCCTGGCATGACAAACCCTGACCCCTTCCATTGCCCACCCTGCACCCACGGGTGCCCCTGACCCCTGTCATTGCAAACCCTGCACCCACGGGTGCCCCCTACCCCTGGCCTTACAAACTCTGCACCCACAGATGTTCCCTGCTGTTGCCCACCCTGCACCCATGGGTGCCTCTCACCCCTGGCATTGCCACCCTGCACTGATTGGTGCCATTCACCCCTGGCAGTTCCCAACCTGCACCCATGGGTGTCCCTGGCATGACAAACCCTGACCCCTGGCATTACAAACTCTGCACCCGTGGGTGCCCCTGACCCCTGGCATTGCAAATCCTACACCCGTGGGTGCCCCTCACCCCTGGCATTACAAACCCTGCACCCTTGGGTGTCCCCTGCCATTACGAACCTGCACCCATGGGTGCCCCTCTCACCTGCCATTGCCCACCCTGCACCAACGAGTGCCCCTCGCCCCTGGCCTTACAAACTCAGCACCCACGGATGTTCCCTACCGTTGCCCGCCCTGCACCCATGGGTGCCCCTAACCCCCGTGCCCTCCCCCCACCAGGCTTCGAGGGGCGCCCTGTGCGAGCGCGACGCGGACGACTGCACGCCGGACCCGTGCCACCACGGCACCTGCGTGGACGGCATCGCCAGCTTCTCCTGCGCCTGCGCCCCCGGCTTCACCGGCTACCGCTGCGAGCTTGCAGCTGGACGAGTGCCACAGCCAGCCCTGCCGCCACGGGGGCAAGTGCATCGACCGCATCGCCTCCTACCAGTGCAACTGCCCCCCCGGCACCGCCGGTATGGGACGGGGTGGGGGGGGTTGGGGAGGGTACAGGGGGGTGCCCGGCCGGGAGCGGGGTGGGGGGTGGAGGCGGTGGTGGGGCTGAACTGGGCACTAGGTGGGTGGTGGGTGTTGATTGGGAGTGGGGTGGGGGGTGGAGGTGGGGGTGGGGCCCATCTGGACGTGGGGTGGGTGCTGGACATGGTGGTGGGGCCCATCTGGATATGGGGTGGGGGGCTGGAGGTTGTGGTGGGTCCCATCTGGGCACTGGTTGGGGGCTGGAGATGCTGGTGGGTCCCATCTGGGTGTGGGTGGAGGTGGTGGTGGGTCCCATCTGGACGTGGGGTGGGGGCTGGAGGTGGTGGTGGGTCCCATCTGGGCGTGGGGTGGGTGGTGGGTGTTGATTGGGAGTGGGGTGGGTGCTGGAGGTGGGGGTGGGTCCCATCTGGGCACTGGTTGGGTGCTGGACGTGGCGTTGGGTCCCACCTGGTCACGAGGTGACACCATGGGGCGATCACTCACTGGGTGCCACCACGTCCCACCCGAGCACGGGACAAGAACCAGCCCCGGCGGGGGCCCAACTGGGTGCCGGGTGGTGCCCGGCCCCGCAGCGGGTTGGGTGCTGACCGCCCGCCACCCTTGGGTGCCAGGCGTCAACTGCGAGGTGAACCCCCGACGACTGCGCCAGCGACCCCTGCGTCCACGGCGTGTGCCAGGACGGCATCGGCCGCTACGACTGCGTCTGCCAGCCGGGCTTCACGGGTGGGTGCTGGGTGCCCTGGGTGCCCATCGGGTGCTCGGCGGGGTTTGGGGTGGCCTTGTTTGCTCTCCGGGTGCCGCCACGGGGCTGTCACCCATGGGAAGGGACTTGGAGCGATGTCTGGTGCCAGTGCGCCCATGGGTGCCTGTTTGGAGGAGCCGTGGCACCCACCAGCCTCTGCTTGGGGTTGCGGTGTTGGGGTGGGTGCCCACGTGGGGTGCCCCTGGTGGGTGCTTGTGGTGATTATCCCCCTTGGGTGCCTCTGTCGTTTGCCCACGTTGGGTGCTCCTGTTTATTACCCTGTTGGGTGCCCACGTTGGGTGCTCCTGTTTATTACCCGGTGCTCCTGTTGATTCCCCCCTTTGGGTGCCCCCATTGGGTGCCACATTGATTACCCACATTGGGTGCCTCTCTTGATTGGCCACGTTGACGACCCATCTTGGATGCCCCATTGGGTGCTCCTGTTGATGACCTCCTTTGGGTGCCCCCGCTGGGTGCCCACGTTGATTATCCACATTGGGTGCCCCCCCTGGGTGCCCACGTTGATTATCCACATTGGGTGCCTCTCTTGATTGGCCATGTTGATGACCCATCTTGGATGCCCCATTGGGCGCCCCGTTGATTGACCACGGTTGGGTGCCCCAGTTGGTCACCTACGTTGGGTGCCCCATTGGTCATCCACACTGAGCCCCTGTTGGGTGCTCCCCCAATTCGGGTGCCCCACCGACACCCCCCCCCGGACCTCCAGGCCCCCGCTGCAACGTGGAGATCAACGAGTGCGCCTCGAACCCGTGCCAGGACGGCGGCACCTGCGTGGACGGCGCCAACGGCTTCACCTGCCTGTGCCCGCCGGGCACCCGTGACGCCCAGTGCCGCCCGGGCACCCTGCCCTGCCACAGCAGCCCCTGCGCCCACGGCACCTGCCGTGACCACGGGGATGGGTGAGCACCCACGCCGCGCGGTGGGGCTGACGGGGTGCCTGAGGTTACCCGTGGGTGTCTGGGTGGGTGCCTGGGGCTGTCCGTGATGCCCATGGGTGCCCAAAAGGGCGTCCAGGGGTGCCTGAAATGTCCGTGGGTGCACGTTGGGGTGCCCAAGGTTGCCCGTGGGTGCATGTTGGGTGCCCAAGGTTGCCCATGGGTGCGTGTTCGGTGGCCAGGGTTGCCCATGGGTGCCCTTGGGGGTGCCTGAGGTTACCCATGGGTGTCTGGGTGGGTGCCCAGGGCTGTCCATGATGCCCAAGGGTGCCCAAAAGGGTGTCCAGGGGTGCCTGAAATGTCCGTGGGTGCATGTTGGGTACCCAGGATTGTCCATGGGTGCATTTTGGGTGCCCAATATTGTTCGTGGGTGCATGTTGGGTGCCCAAGGTTGCCCGTGGGTGCATGTTGGGTGCCCAGGATTGACCATGGGTGCACGTTGGGTGGCCAGGGTTGATCATGGGTGCATGTTGGGTGCCTAGGGTTGCCCATGAGTGCCCTTGGGGGTGCCTGAGGTGGCCCGTGGGTGTCTGGGTGGGTGCCCGGGGCTGTCCGTGATGCCCGTGGGTGCCCAAAAGGGCGTCCAGGGGTGCCTGAAATATCCGTGGGTGCATGTTGGGTGCCCATGGGTGTACGTTGGGTGCCCAAGGTTGCCCATGGGTGCACGTTGGGGTGCCAGGGCTTGTCCGTGGCTGCCCCTGAGGGTGCCCATGGGTGCTCGTGGGGGTGCCTGTGGGTGCTCATGGGGGTTCCCATGGGTGCCAATGGGGGTGCCCACGGGTGCTGGGGCAGGCTACCCATAGGGGTGCCAGGGGCGTGCCGTTGCGACCCCCCCCAGCACCCCGCACCCACATTTACCCCCCCCCCCCCATCACAGGTTCTCGTGCGAGTGTGATCCGGGCTGGGGGGGCCCCACGTGCGCCCAGCGGGGGGGACGCCTGCGCCTCGCGGCCCTGCCGCCACGGGGGGCACCTGCACCCCCCTGGGGGGGGGGCTACCGCTGCGCCTGCCGCCAGGGCTACCAGGGTACGGTGGGGACACCTCGGGGACACCTTGGGGGACACCTCGGGGACCCCCCCCTGCTGCCCACCCTCTGATCGTGGCATTGTCCCCTCGCCCAGCCTGGGAACACCAGTGGGACACCCTGGGGACCCCCCTCCATTCACCCTGGGGACACCTCGTTGGCCCCTGGTCCTCATGTCCCCAGCTGTCCCCAAATGTCCCCACCATGTCCCCAACTGTCCCCACGTTGCCCCCACGTCCCCCAGCTGTCCCCACATCCCTCCCACATCCCCAAATGTCCCCATGTCCCTCCCACATCCCCAAATGTCCCCATGTCCCCAACTGTCCCCAACTGTCCCCACATCCCCCCCACGTCCCCAGCTGTCCCCACATCCCTCCCACATCCCCAAATGTCCCCACGTCCCCAAACGTCCCCACGTTGCCCTCACATCCCCAGCTGTCCCCACATCCCCCCCACGTCCCCAAATGTCCCCATGTCCCCAAATGTCCCTACATCCCCCTGTCCCCAACTGTCCCCAACTATCCACACATCCCCCCCCACATCCCCAGCCGTCCCCAACTGTCCCCCATCTGTCCCCAACTGTCCCCTCCTGTGCCCCACATCCCTACCTCTCCCCACGTCCCCCCCCCACGTCCCCAACTGTCCCCCAACTGTCCCCGTGTCCCCCCCCAGGTGCCCAGTGCCAGGCGGAGGTGGACGCCTGCGCCTCGGGGCCGTGCCGCAACGGGGGGCACCTGCGTGGGCAGCGCCGGCACCCACCGCTGCCTCTGCGCCCTGCCCTTCACAGGTGGGCACCCATGGGTGCTGGGGGGGGGGGCACGCAGGGCGCAGGGTGCCCTGATGGGTGACGGTGACCGTGCCGTGATGGGTGTCACCGTGCCGGGTGCTGGTGGCCCCCATGGGGTGGCACCGTTGCTGGGTGCTGGGGTCCCATGGGTGGCACGGTGTTGGGTGCTGGGTCCCATGGGTGGGCCGCATCCTGACGGTGTCCCTGTGGTGGCGCAGGGCGCGCGTGCGAGGTGGTCCTGGCCCCCTGCGCCCCCAACCCCTGCGACAACGGGGGCACCTGCGCCCCCACCACCGACTACGGGGGCTTCACCTGCCGCTGCCCCCCCGGCTGGCAAGGTACCAGCACCCCGAGGTGCCCCTGGGTCCCTCCCTGGTAGCTTGGGTCCCCCCAGCATCCTGGGTCCCCTCCCCCACCTTTTTTTGGGTGCCCCTGTCCCGCCTGGGGTGCTCCCCAAGTTCCCTCCACCCTTCTGGGTCCCCCCCCCTCCCACCATCCCCAGCACCCCTGGGTCCCTCCCTCACTTCCCTTGGACACCCTTGGGTGTCCCTCCCCAGCACCCTTGGGTCCCCCACTCCAACACCTCTGGGTTCTTCCCTCACATCCCTTGGACACCCTTGGGTGTCCCCCCCCCCCAGCACTCCTGGGAGCCCCCAGCACCCTTGGGTCCCTCCCTCTAAACCCTTGGACACCCTCTTGTGTCCCCCCCAGCACCCTTGGGTCCCCCCTCCAACATCCCTGGGTTCCTCCCCCTGTCCCACATCCACGCATCCCTTTGGGCACCCTTGGGTGCCCCCCGCACCTCTGTGTCCCTCCCTCACATCCATGGGTCCCCTTGGACACCCTTGGGTGTCCCCCCCCCCTCCAACAACCCTGGCTCCCTCCCTGACATCCCTTGGACACCCTTGGGTGTCCCCCCCAGCACCCCTTGGATCCTTCCCCCCCCTCCCACATCCGCACATCCCTTTGGGCACCCTTGGGTGCCCCCAGCACCCATGGGTGCCCCACCCCCCCCCCCCACCCTCAGGGGAGCGGTGCCAGGAGGACGTGGACGAGTGTGGGGCCAGCCCCTGCCAGCACGGGGGCACCTGCGCCAACCGCCCCGGCACCTTTGGGTGCCTCTGCCCCCCCGGCTACGGGGGGGCCGCCTGCGAGCACGACCTCGATGACTGCGACCCCGGTGAGCGGGGACCCCCCCCCCCCCGAGGGGATGGGGGGCTTGTGGGGGGCGTGGGGGGGGGACCCAGAGGGACTGGGAGGGTTGTGGGGGGGTCGTATGGAGGTGCTACGGGGTGAGGGGGGGGGCTGTTGGGGGGCTGGGTGCGTTTTGGGGTGGCATGGAGAGGGGGGCAGGGTGGGCCAGTGGGGGGGTGGGGGGGATGGAGGTGCGTTTTTGGGTGCCACGTTGGGGGTGCTGTGGGCGTTTTGGGGTGCTGGGGGTGTTTTGGGGGGCCCACATTGGGGTGCTGTGGGCGTTTTAGGGTGCTGGGGGTGTTTTTGGGGGGCCACATTGGGGTGCTGGGGGTGTTTTGGGGGGGCCATTTTGGGGCACTGTGCACATTTAGGGTGCTGAATTGGGGTGCCAAGGGGCAGGGTGCAGGGAGCGTTTTGGGGTGCTGCATTGGGGTTTTATGCACATTTTGGGGTGCTGCATTGGGGTGCCATGGGACAGGGTGCAGTGAGTGTTTTGGGGTGCTGCATTGCGGCTCTATGAACATTTTGGGGTGTCACATTGGGGTGCTGTGCACATTTTGGGGTGCTGCATTGCATTGCCATAGGACAATAGGGTGCAGGGAGCGTTTTGGGGGTGCTATGCACATTTTGGGGTGCTGCACTGGGGTGCCATGGGGCAGGGCGCAGGTGCCACACTGGGGTGCAGGGAGCGTTTTGGGGTTCCACATTGGGGTTTTATGCATATTTTGGGGTGCTGCACTGGGTGCAGTGGAGTAGGGTCAGGGTGCTGTATTGGGGTGCCCTATGGGGGGGCAGGGAGCGTTTTGGGGTGCTGCATTGGGGCTCTATGAACATTTTGGGGTGCTGCATTGGGGTGCCATGGGACAGGGTGCAGGGAGCATTTTGGGGTGCTGTGCACATTTTGGGGTGTCACATTAGGATGCCATGGGACAGGGTGCAGTGAACGTTTTGGGGTGCTGCATTGGGCTTTTATGCACATTTTGGGGTGCTGCATTGGGTACAATAGGATAGGGCCAGGGTGCTACATTGGGGTGCCCTATAGGGTGTGGTGACCGTTTTGGGGTGCAGCATTGGGTGCCACGGGGCAGGGCACAGGGTGCTCTATTGGGGTGCCAGGGGGCAGGGCGCAGGCACCCTATTAGGGTGCAGTGAACATTTTGGGGTGCCCCCCCCTCCCCATTTATCCCCCTCCCCAGACCCTTGCCTGAACGGGGGCTCGTGCCGTGACGGGGTGGGGGCCTTCACCTGCGCCTGCCCCCCCCGGCTTCACGGGGCCGCGCTGCGGCACCGAGGTGGACGAGTGCCGGGGGGGGCCCTGCCAGAACGGGGGCACCTGCACCGACTACGTCAACGGCTTCGCCTGCGCCTGCCCCCCCCGGCTGGACCGGCCCCCCGCTGCCAGCACGACATCCCCGACTGCACCGACAGGTACACCCAAGGGGTGCTGCGCCCCGTGGCACCCATGGGTGCCTCCAGGTGGTCCCAAGCGCAACCGAGGCCATGCAGTGTCCCCAGGGGTAGCTGAAGGTGGTGGCACCCATGGGTGCCCCCAGGTGGCAACGGGTGGTCCCAAGCCCAACCGAGGCCAGGCAGTGTCTCCAGGGGTGAATGAGGGTGGTGGCACCCATGGGTGCCCCCCGGGTGGCCCCAAGGGCAGCCGTGGTGTGCACAGTGGTAGGTGAAGGTGGTGGCACCCATGGGTGTCCCCAGGTGGCAGTGGGTGTCCTCAAACCCAGCCGTGGCCATGCAGCATCCCCAGTGATAATTAAAGGTGGTGGCACCCATGGGTGCCCCCAGGTGGCAACGGGTGGCTCCAAACCCAACCACGGCCATGCAGTGTCCCCAGGGGTAGCTGAAGGTGGTGGCACCCATGGGTGCCCCCAGGTGGCCCCAAGGGCAGCCGTGGTGTGCACAGTGGTAGGTGAAGGTGGTGGCATCCATGGGTGCCCCCATATGGTCCCAAACCCAGCTGAGGCCATGCAGTGTCCCCAGGGGTAGCTGAAGGTGGTAGCACCCATGGGTGTCCCCAGGTGGCAGTGGGGTGTCCTCAAACCCAGCCGTGGCCATGCAGCATCCCCGGTGATAATTAAAGGGGGTGGCAACCCATGGGGTGCCCCCAGGTTGCTCCAAACCCAACTGAGGCCATGCAGTGTCCCCCAGGGGTAGCTGAAGATGGTGGCACCCATGGGTGGCCTCAGGTGGCAGTGGGTGTCCTCAAACCCAACTGAGGCCATGCAGTGTCCCCAGTGGTAGCTGAAGGTTGTGGCACCCATGGGTGGCCCCAAGCAACCCCCCCTGCACCCATGGGTGCCCCCAGACAGTCCAAAACCTCTCCCTACCCACCCCAGCTGTACCTCCCTGTACCCCTCCACCCACGGGTGCCCTGCCGACCCCCATGGGTGCTCTGTGCCCCCCCCTCCCCCCATCTACACCCTTGGGTGCCCTCCCCCTACCCACACAACCCCCCACTCTTTTCACCCCTAATTGCCACCCACCCCCAAACCTCCACCCCACGCAGCACCCACGGGTGCCACGCAGCACCCATGGGGTGCCCTGCTCAACCCCCCCCACCCCCCAAAAAATCCCCCCCCCCCCCCCAGCTCCTGCTTCAACGGGGGGACCTGCGTGGACGGCGTCGCCTCCTTCAGCTGCCGCTGCCCCCCCGGCTTCACGGGCGCCCACTGCCAGCACCCAGCCGATGGGTGCCGGGGGCAGCCCTGCCTGCGGGGGGGCACCTGCGTCACCGCGGGGGGGTCCTACCGCTGCCTCTGCCCCCCCGGCTACACGGGAGCCCAGTGCCAGGTGAGCCCCGGGGTGCTGGGTTGGGGGGGGGGGTTGGGGGGTGGGGGGGACACCCTATAATTCGTCCCCCAGGTCACGCAGTGAGGGGTGGGTGCGCGCCCCCCCCCCCAAAAAAAAAAAAAGCCTGGCACCCTGCGCACCAACCCTCGATAGAAATTTGTGGGGTGCCCCCCCCAAATAAAAACTTGGGGTCGCAGCACCCCAATTCTCCATTAAATGGGTGAAGGGGGGGCTTGGGCACCCCAAAATTCAGGCACCCCAAAATTCAGGCACCCCATGCCCCCCCCCCAATTCCCCACAAGTGGGGTCCGTGCCCCCCCCCCAAAAAAAAATACTTGGGGTCCCAGCACCCCAATTCCTCATTAAATGGGTGCAGGGGGGGCTTGGGCACCCCAAAAGTCGGGAACACCCCCCCCCAATTCCCCACAAATTGGGGGCTGTCCCCCCCTACCCCCCAAAAAAATCTTGGGGTCCATGCCCCCCCCAAAAAAAACCTTGAGGTCCCAGCACCCCAATTCCCCATTAACTGGGTGCAGGGGGGCTCAGGCACCCCAAAACTTGGGCACCCCACGCCCCCCCCCCAACCGATTCCCCACAAATGGGGTCCCCCCCCCAAAAAAATTTTGGGGTCCATGCCCCCCCCCCCAAAAAAAATGGGGTCCCAGCACCCCAATTCCCCATGGGCTGGGCGCCAGCAGCTGGGTCCCTTGGGTGCCCCCCCCCAAAACCCAACGGGTGCCCCCCCCCCAAACTGATGTCACCCCCCCGGTGTCCCCCCCCCAGACCCTGCAGGACCTGTGCCAGCCCCCCCCGTGCCACAACGGGGGTCGGTGCCAGCAGGAGGGGGGGGCCATCAGCTGCCACTGCCCCCCCGGCTGGGGGGGGTCCCGCTGCGACGTCCCCAACGTGTCCTGCGCCGTGGTGGCCGCACGCAGAGGTCAGCGGGGGGCGGGGGTGGCCCCCAGTTTGGGGGGCTGGGGGGACTGGAAGGGGTTACTGGGAGGACTGGGAGAGTGCTAGGGGGACTGGGAGGGGTGTCTTTGGGGACTGGGAGGTTACTGGGGGGACTGGGAGGGGTTACTGGGAGGACTGGAAGAGTGCTGGGGGGACTGTGAGGGGTTACTGGGGCGACTGTGAGGGGTTACTGAGGGGACTGGGAGGGGTTACTGGGGGGACTGGGAGGGTACTGGAGGGACTGGGAGGGGTTACTGGGTGCACTGGGAGGGTATACTGGGGGTACTGGGAGGTTACTGGGGGGACTGGGAGGCCTCCCAGTTTGGGGGGCCTGGGGGGACTGGGGGGACTGGGAGGGGTTACTGGGAGGACTGGGAGGGTATTGGGGGGACTGGGAGGGGTTACTGGGGGGACTGGAAGCATACTGGGGGGGCTGGGAGCACTGGGAGGGGACTGGGGGGACTGGGAGGGGTTACTGGGGGGACTGGGAGGCCTCCCAGTTTGGGGGAGCTGGGGCCCTGGGAGGGGCTACTGGGGGGACTGGGAAGGTACTGGGGGAACTGGGAGGCTACTGGGGACACTGGGGTCCTCCCAGTTTGGGGGGGCTGGGGGCACTGGGTTGGGGCACCGAGCCCCACCACCTGCCTCAGCTCTGTCCCCCCCCCCATTGTGTGTCCCCCCCTTGTGTGTGCACCCCCCCATGGTGCCCCCCCGTGCCCCCCCAATTGTGTGTCTCCCCTTCCATTATGCCCCCCTGCACCCCCCCAATTTTGTGTCCCCCCCCCATTGTGTGTCCCCTGCCCCCCCCCTTGTCCCCATGTCCCCCCCCCTTGTGTCCCCCCAACTGTGTGTGCGCCCCCCATGGTGCCCCCCTCGTGCCCCCCCCCAATTTTTTTTCCCCCCCATTGTGTGTCCCCTGCCCCCCCCCTTGTCCCCATGTCCCCCCCCCTTGTGTCCCCCCAATTGTGTGTGTGCCCCCCTCGTGCCCCCCCCAATTTTTTTTCCCCCCCATTGTGTGTCCCCTGCCCCCCCCCTTGTCCCCATGTCCCCCCCCCCCCATTGTGTGTCCCCCCCCATTGTGTCCCCCCCCCCCCAGGCGTGCCGGTGTCCCACGTGTGCCACGGCCGGGGGCGCTGCGTGCCGGCGGCGGGGGGGGGGCACCGCTGCCTGTGCCAGGGGGGGTTCGGGGGGCCCTACTGCCAGACCCCCCCGGACCCCTGCCAGCACAGCCCCTGCCGCCACGGTGCCGCCTGCCGCAGCTTCGTGGGGGGGTACCGCTGCGAGGTGGGTGCCCCCCCCATAAAAAAAAACCACGCTTGGGACCCCCCCCAAAAAAAAAAAACCACCCTTGGGACCCCCCCCGGGTGGTGGTGGGGAGCGTGGGGGGGCGTGGGAAAGCGGTGACCCCGAGTGACCCCGAGAAAGGTCACGGGGTCAGGGTCGCTCCCACGGCACCCGTGGGAGATTTTGGGTGGGGGGGGGGTCCCCTGGGTGCCCCCTCCCTCCCCTGGGTGCCCTCTGGGGACATGGTGACAAACTGGGGACGCTGGGGGGGCTCCCAGTTTGGGGGGGCTGGGGGCACTGCGGGCACTGGGAGGGGTTACTGGGGGGATTGGGAGGTTAATGGTGGGGACTGGGAGGTTACTGGGGACACTGGGGGGCCTCCTAGTTTGGGGGGGTTGGGGGCACTGGGAGGGGTTACTGGGGGGGACTGGGAGGTTACTGGGAGGACTGGGTGGGGTTACTGGGGGGACTGGGAGGTTACTGGGAGGACTGGGGGGCCTCCTAGTTTGGGGGGGCTGGGGGCACTGGGAGGGGTTACAGGGGGCACTGGGAGGTTACTGGAGGGGCTGGGGGGCCTCCCATTTTGGGGGGGCTGGGGGTACTGGGAGGGGTTACTGGGGGGGACTGAGAGGTTACTGGGGACACTGGGGTCCTCCCAGTTTGGGGGAGCTGGGGGCACTGGGAGGGGTTACAGGGAGGACTGGTAGGTTACTGGAGGCACTGGGGTCCTCCCAGTTTGGGGGTGCTGGGGGCACTGGGAGGGGTTACTGAGGGGACTGGGAGGGATTACTGGGAACACTGGGAGGTTACTAGGGACACTGGAGGGCCTACCGGTTTGAGAGGGCTTACTGGGAGGACTGGACCCACCCGTGGGTGCCGCCCTTGTTGAATGGGGTGTGTGGGGGTGCTGGCCGTCGCGGGGGCACCCATGGGTGCTGGGGGGGGGGGGGCACCCACGGGCGCTGTCCCCCCCCCCAGTGCCCCCCCGGTTACGGGGGCCAGGACTGCGAGCTGGAGGTGGCCGAGTGCCGGTCGCGGCCGTGCCAGCACGGGGGGACCTGCATCGACCTCCCGGGGGGCTACCTCTGCTCCTGCCCCCCCGGCACGCTGGGTGCGTGACCCCCCCCCCCCCCCCCCCCCGGCCCCAAAGAGCCCCCGTCCCATTGACCCCGTGTCCCCCTGTCCCCGTGTCCCCTTGTCCCCATGTCCCCTTGACCCCGTGTCCCCATGGACATCCGTCCCATGTCCCCCCCCCGTGATGCCCCCACCCCATATCCCCATGACCCCCCCGGTGACCCCACCACCCCCATGTCCCCCCCCATGATGCCACCACCCATGTGTCCCCACCCCATGTCCCCACGGCCCCCCCTGGTGACCCCACCACCCCCCATGTCCCCCCCATGATGCCACCACCCCATATCCCCATGCCCACCCCTCATATCCCTATGCCCCCCCCCCCCAATGTCCCCATGCCCCCCCCGGTGACCCCACCACCCCCCATGTCCCCATGTCACCCCCATGATGCCCCCACCCCATATCCCCATGCCCCCCCCCGGTGACCCCACCACCCCCCATGTCCCCATGTCACCCCCATGATGCCACCACCCCATGTCCCCACGCCCCCCCCAGTGACCCCACTAACCCCCATGTCCCCATGTCCCCCCCCGTGATGCCCCCACCCCATATCCCCATGCCCCCCCCCGGTGACCCCACCACCCCCCATGTCCCCATGCCCCCCCCCGGTGACCCCACCACCCCCCATGTCCCCATGCCACCCCCATGATGCCCCCACCCCATATCCCCATGCCCCCCCCACCATGATACCCCCACCCCATATCCCCATACCCCCCCCCGGTGACCCCACTGACCCCACGCCCCACCCTGGTGACCCCCCCCCACCGTGTGCCCCCCCCCCCCCCCCCGCAGGTGTCTTGTGCGAGATCAACGAGGACGACTGCGCGGGGGGGGCCGGGCTGCCAGCACAACGGCACCTGCCTGGACGCCGTGGGGGGGTTCACCTGCGCCTGCCCCCCCGGTTTTGGGGGCGCCCGCTGCGAGGGGGACGTCAACGAGTGTCGCCGCCACCCCTGCCACCCCCGCCACAGCCGCGCCTGCGTCCAGGGGGACAACAGCTACCGCTGCCTCTGCCGGCCCGGATACACCGGTATTTGGGGGGGGGGACACGGGGGGGGGGGGACATGGGGACATGGGGGGGTCATGGGGGTCATGGGGATATAGGGACAGGGGGCTATAGGGGATGTGTCCAGGGGGTGACAGCTACCGCTGTCTATGCTGGGCTGGATACACCTGCATGGGAGGGGGGGGCATGGGGGGGGTCATGGGGACATGGGGGGGGGTCATGGGGGTCATGGGGGGTCATAGGGATATAGGGACAATATAGGGACAGGGGGGCTATAGGGGATGTGTCCAGGGGGACAGCAGCTACCGCTGTCTCTGCCGGCCCGGATACACCGGTATTTGGGGGGGGGGGACACGGGGGGGGGACATGGGGACATGGGGGGGTCATGGGGGTCATGGGGATATAGGGATATAGGGACATGGGGGGCTATAGGGGCTGCATCTGGGGGACAACAGCTACTGCTGTCCCTGCTGGGCTGGATACACCGGTATTTGGGGGGGGGGGACACGGGGGAGGGACATGGGGACATGGGGGGGTCACGGGAATATAGGGACAGGGGGATATAGGGGATTATGGGAGGATATGGGGACAGGGGGGGCTATAGGGGATGTGTCCAGGGGGACAGCAGCTACTGCTGCCTCTGCCGGCCCGGATACACCGGTATCTGGGGGGGGGGGACACGGGGGGGGGACATGGGGACATGGGGGGGTCATGGGGGGTCATGGGGGTCATGGGGATATAGGGACAGGGGGCTATAGGGGATGTGTCCAGGGGGTGACAGCTACCGCTGTCTATGCTGGGCTGGATACACCTGCATGGGAGGGGGGGGGCATGGGGGGGGTCATGGGGACATGGGGGGGGGTCATGGGGGTCATGGGGGGTCATAGGGATATAGGGACAATATAGGGACAGGGGGGCTATAGGGGATGTGTCCAGGGGGACAGCAGCTACCGCTGTCTCTGCCGGCCCGGATACACCGGTATTTGGGGGGGGGGGACACGGGGGGGGGACATGGGGACATGGGGGGGTCATGGGGGTCATGGGGATATAGGGATATAGGGACATGGGGGGCTATAGGGGCTGCATCTGGGGGACAACAGCTACTGCTGTCCCTGCTGGGCTGGATACACCGGTACTGGGGGGGGGGAACACGGGGGGGGGACATGGGGACATGGGGGGGGTCACGGGAATATAGGGACAGGGGGATATAGGGGATTATGGGGGGATATGGGGACAGGGGGGGGTATAGGGGATGTGTCCAGGGGGACAACAGTTACTGCTGCCTTTGCTGGGCTGGATACACCGGTACTGGGGGAGGGGGACACGGGGGGGGGACATGGGGACATGGGGGGGGTCATGGGGGGTCATGGGGGTCAAGGGGGCCATGGGGATATAGGGACAGGGGGCTATAGGGGATGTTCTCAGGGGACAACAGCTACCGCTGCCTCTGCCAGCCCGGATACACCGGTATTTGGGGGGGGGGATACGGGGGGGGGGACATGGGGACATGGGGGGGTCATAGGGGTCATGGGGATATAGGGACAATATAGGGACATGGGGGGTATAGGGGATGTGTCCAGGGGGACAGCAGCTACTGCTGTCTCTGCCGGCCTGGATACACCGGTATTTGGGGGGGGGGACACGGGGGGGGACATGGGGACATGGGGGGGTCATGGGGGGTCATGGGGGTCATGGGGATATAGGGACAGGGGGATATAGGGACTGGATCCAGGGGGGACAACAGCTACTGCTGTCCCTGCTGGGCTGGATACACCGGTATTTGGGGGGGGGGGACACGGGGGGGGGACATGGGGACATGGGGGGGTCATGGGGGGTCATGGGGGTCATGGGGATATAGGGACAGGGGGCTATAGGGGATGTTCTCAGGGGACAACAGCTACCGCCACCTCTGCCAGCCCGGATACACCGGTATTTGGGGGGGGGGGACACGGTGGGGGGGACATGGGGACATGGGGGGGGTCATAGGGTCATGGGGGGTCATGGGGATATAGGGACAGGGGGCTATAGGGGATGTGTCCAGGGGGTGACAGCTACCGCTGTCTATGCTGGGCTGGATACACCTGCATGGGAGGGGGGGGCATGGGGGGGGCACGGGGGGGGTCATGGGGACATGGGGGGGGGGTCATGGGGGGGTCATGGGGGTCAAGGGGATATAGGGACAGGGGGCTATAGGGGCTGCATCCAGGGGGACAACAGCTACCGCCACCTCTGTCGGCCCGGATACACCGGTATTTGGGGGGGGGGGACACGGGGGGGGGGGGGACATAGGGACATGGGGGCGTCATGGGAATAAAGGGACAGAGGGATATAGGGGATTATGGGGGGATATGGGGACGGGGGGGGTATAGGGGATGTGTCCAGGGGGACAGCAGCTACTGCTGCCTCTGCCGGCCCGGATACACCGGTATCTGGGGGGGGGGGACACGGGGGGGGGACATGGGGACATGGGGGGGGTCATAGGGTCATGGGGGGTCATGGGGATATAGGGACAGGGGGCTATAGGGGATGTGTCCAGGGGGTGACAGCTACCGCTGTCTATGCTGGGCTGGATACACCTGCATGGGAGGGGGGGGCATGGGGGGGGCACGGGGGGGTCATGGGGACATGGGGGGGGGGTCATGGGGGTCATGGGGATATAGGGACAATATAGGGACATGGGGGGTATAGGGGATGTGTCCAGGGGGGCAACAGCTACCGCTGCCTCTGCCGGCCCGGATACACCGGTATTTGGGGGGGGGGGACACGTGGGGGGGACATGGGGACATGGGGGGGTCATGGGGGGTCATGGGGATATAGGGACAGGGGGCTATGGGGGGGGATATAGGGACATGGGGAGGCATGGGGGGGGATATAGGGACTGGGGGGGCACGGGGGGGGGCATGGGGGGCTGGGGGACATAGGGACATGGGGACTATGGGGGAGCTGGGGGGGGGCATAGGGACATGGGGGGGACTACGGGGGGACAGGGAACTTGGGGGGGGGGGGCACATCCCCCTGACCCCCCCCCGCTTTGTCCTGTTCCCCCCCCCCCCGTGCCCCCCCCCCCCCTTCAAGGCCACCGCTGCCAGAGCCCGGTGAACGCCTGCGAGTCGCAGCCCTGCCGCCACGGGGGGGGCTGCCAGCCCACCCCCGGCACCCCCCCGGGCTTCACCTGCCGCTGCCCCCCCGTGAGTGAGGGGGGGGGGGGGCGTGGGGCTGGGGGGGGGGGACGTTGGGGGGTGCCCCCAGCCCATGGGGGTGGGTGCTGGGGGGGGGGCATGGGGCTGGGGGGGGGCATTTCATTGGGGTGGGTGCTGGGGGGCCTCGGGGGGGGGGGCATGGGGCTGGGGGGGGGCATTCCATAGGGCTGGGGGCTCAGGATTCCACTGGGGGGGGGGGGGGTGTCCCCATTCTATGGGGCTGGGAGCTGGGGGGGGGGCTCAGGGGGGTGCCATGGGGGGAGGGGGGGCACACCTCTGAGTGCTGGGGGGGGGGCGGGGGGGGGCTCGGGCTCCTGGGTGCACCCCAGCGTGTGCCCCCCCCATCAATCCCTCCCCCGTGACCCCCCCATTTTTTTCTTCCCCCCCCATTTTTTTCTTCCCCCCCCCCCTTTTTTTTTTTTTTTTTTTTTTTTTTTTTCTCCTCCCCCCCCCCAGGGTTTCGGGGGCCCCCAGTGCGAGCGCCGGGCCCCCTCCTGCCGCCACCTCTCCTGCGCCAACGGGGGCCACTGCCAGCCCCCCCCCGCCGGCCCCCGCTGCCTCTGCCCCCCCGGCTTCGGGGGGCCCGAGTGCCAGCAGCGGCTGCCCCCCCCCCAAAAAAAAAACACCACCTCCCCCTGCCCCCCCTGCCTACACGGGGGCACCTGCGCCCCCTCCCCGCGCCCCCCCTTCGCCCGCTGCCTTTGCCCCCCGGGTTTCGGGGGGGCGCGCTGCCAGGAGGAGACCACCCCCACGCCGCCCTCCCCGACTGACGGTTGCCCTCCGGGGGGGGGGCTGCGAGGAGCTGGGGGGGGACGGGGTCTGCGACCGGCACTGCAACACGGCGGGCTGCGGCTGGGACGGGGGGGGACTGCTCGCTGCGGGTGGGGGACCCCTGGCGTCACTGCGCCCCCCCCGAGTGCCGGGGGCTTTTTGGCAACGGGCGCTGCGACGGGGGCTGCGACACCCCCCAGTGCCTCTACGACAACTTCGACTGCCGGCCCCCCCACGCGCCTGCAAGTGAGTGAGGGGATGGGGGGGGGGGGGCTTCGGGGGGGGGGGGGCAGTGGTCACCCGTCCCACCCGTCCCACCCCCAGACCCGTAGGCAGCCCCCCCACCTGATGTGTGCGCCCCCCCCCCCCCGGTGTGTGCGTGGGTCTTGGGTGCTGTGGTTGGGTGGCTGGTGTGACCCCCCCCCCGTGTTCCCTGTGGCCCCCCCATGTCCCCGTGTCCCCTCTGTGTCCCCATGTCCCCCCCATGTCCCCTGTGTCCCCCCATGTCCCCCACGTCCCCCCCATGTCCCTATTGTCTCCCCCCATGTCCCCCCGTGTCCCCATGACCCCCCGTGTCCCCCCCATGTCCCCATGTCTCCCCTGTGTCCCCCTCATGTCCCCCTCCTGTCCCCCCCCCGATGTCCCCCCCAAGTCCCCTGTGGCCCCCCGTGTCCCCATGTCCCCCCCGTGTCCCCCCTGTGTCCCCATGTCCCCCCCCATGTCCCCACATCCCCTCCCGTGTCCCCTGTGTCTCCACGTTCCCATATCTCCTGTCCCTATATCCCCCTTGTCCCCATGCCCCCCATGCCCCCCCCATGTCCCCACGCCCCCCCCATGTCCCCCCATCCCCTTATGCTCCCCCCATCCCCTCGTGTCCCCACGCCCCCTTATGGCCCTACATCCCTTTATGTCCCCAGTGCCCCCCCATGGCCCTATATCCCTTTATGTCCCCATGTCCCCATGCCCTCCCATTCCCTCATGCCCCCCTAATATCCCTACACCCCCTCATGTCCCCATGTCCCCTCATGTCCCCTCATGTCCCCCCCACCCCTTTATGTCCCTACATCCCCTCATGTCCCCACGTCCCTTCAAGTCCCTATATCCCTTCATGTCCCTATATCCCTTTATGTCCCTATATCCCCTTTATGCCCCCCACTCCCTTGTATCCCTATACCCCCTCATGTCCCCACACTCCTTTATGTCCCTATATCCCCTTTATGCCCCCCTATACCCCTTTGCGTCCCTATATCCCCTTTGCGTCCCTATATCCCCTTTGCGTCCCTATATCCCCTTTGCGTCCCTATACCCCTTTGCGTCCCTATATCCCCTTTGCGTCCCTATACCCCTTTGCGTCCCTATATCCCCTTTGCGTCCCTATATCCCCTTTGCGTCCCTATATCCCCTTTGCGTCCCTATACCCCTTTGCGTCCCTATATCCCCTTTGTGTCCCTATACCCCTTTGTGTCCCTATACCCCTTTGTGTCCCTATACCCCTTTGTGTCCCTATATCCCCTTTATATCCCCCCCACCCCTTTATACCCCCCACCCCCCTTACACCCCTCCCCACCCCATAACCACCCCCCCACCCCATAACCACCCCATAACCACCCCATTTCCCCCCCCCCCCCGCAGCCCCCTGTACGCCCAGTACTGCTCCGACCACTTCGCCGACGGCCGCTGCGACCAAGGCTGCAACAGCGAGGAGTGCGCCTGGGACGGCCTCGACTGCGCCCCCCGCGTCCCCCAAACCCTGGCCCGGGGGGTCCTGGTGGTGACGGTGCTGCTGCCCCCCGAGGAGCTGCGCCGAGCCAGCGCCGCCTTCCTGCAGGGCCTCAGCACCATCCTGCGCACCTCGCTGCGCATCCGCCTCGACGCGCACGGGGAGATGATGATCCGACCCTATTACCGGCCCCGCGGGGAGAGGAAGAGGAGGAAGAGGAGGGAGGTGGATCCTCGCGAAGGGGAGAGCCCGCAAGGGGAGGGTGATGAGGTTATAGGGTGAGTGGGGGGGGTGGGGGGGGTGGGAAAGGGGTGGGGGATGTGGGTGAGGTGGGGATTGGGATGGGATGGGATGGGATTGGGATGGGGATGGGATGGATGGGTTGGGGGATACGGGATGGGGGTTGTGGGTGGGATGGGTTTGGATGGGATGGGATGGGTGACATGGATGGGGTGGGGTGGAGGATATGGGATGGGAGCTTTGGGTAGGATAAGGATGGGGTGGGGTGGTGTGGGGTGGATGGGGTGGGTGGGGTGGAGGATATGGGATGGGGGCCATGGGTGGGATGAGGATGGGATGGGATGGGGTGGGTGGGAAAGGGATGGCATGGGGTGGGATGGGCAACATGGGTGGGATGGGATGGGGAAGGGATGGGATGGGATGGATGGGGTGGGGGATACGGGGTGGGGGCCATGGGTGGGATAAGGATAGGATGGGATGGGGTGGGAGATATGGGGTGGGGGACATGGATGGGATGGGCTGGGCTGGGATGGGCTGGGTGACATGGATGGGGTGGGGGCTATGAGGTGGGGGCCGTGGGTGGGATAAGGATAGGATGGGATGGGACGGGGATGGGCTGGGATGGGGGATATGGGGTGGGGGATATGGGTGGGGTGGGGTGGGATGGGGTGGGATGGGATGGGATGGATGGGGTGGGGGATACGGGGTGGGGGATATGGGGTGGGGGACATGGGTGGGATAAGGATAGGATAGGGTGGGATGGGATGGGATGGGAGATACGGGGTGGGGGACATGGGTGGGATGGGATGGGATGGATGGGTTGGGGGATATGGGGTGGGGGATATGGGGTGGGGGGCATGGGTAGGAAAGGGATGGGGTGGGATGGGATGGGGTGAGGTAGGGTGGGGGGACATGGGATGGGATGGATGGGGTGGGGGCTATGGGATGGAGGCCGTGGGGGGGATGGGGTGGGGTGGGATGGGACGGGATGGGATGGGCGACATGGATGGGGTGGGGTGGGGGCTATGAGGTGGGGGACATGGGTGGGATAAGGATGGGATGGGATGGGGTGGAGGATAAGGGGTGGGGGACATGGGTGCCACGGGGCCTCGGCTGCCGGTTCTTTAGGGCCACCCGATGGTCACCCACCGCACCGGGGGGGGGCCCATGGGCACCACATGCCAAGAACCAGGGGACCCCATGGGGCTGTGTCCCCATTGCCCCCGGTGTCCCCGCTGCCCCCGGTGTCCCCATTGCCCCCGGTGTCCCCGCTGCCCCCAGTGTCCCCATTGCCCCCGATGTCCCCATTGCCCCTGGTGTCCCCATTGCCCC
Organism: Somateria mollissima; assembly: GCA_951411735.1. Taxonomy (NCBI): domain Eukaryota; kingdom Metazoa; phylum Chordata; class Aves; order Anseriformes; family Anatidae; genus Somateria; species Somateria mollissima. Next base: position 6,080 of record CATOCB010000255.1, on the reverse strand, counting down.
CGATGTCCCCATTACCCCCAGTGTCCCCGCTGCCCCCGGTGTCCCCGCTGCCCCCGGTGTCCCCACTGCCCCCGGTGTCCCCGCTGCCCCCCCGTGTCCCCGCTGACCGCGGTGTCCCCGCAGCTCGGTGGTGACGCTGGAGATCGACAACCGGCTGTGCTCGCAGGCGTCCGACAAGTGCTTCCCCGACACCCGCAGCGCCGCCGACTACCTGGGCGCCCTCTCCGCCCTCGAGCGCCTCCACTTCCCCTACCCCATCAAGGCCGTGCGCGGTGAGGGCCCCCCCCCCCCGGGAACAAGGGACAGTGAGGGATGGGTGGCCCCCAAGGGGATGGGTGGCTCCATGGTCCCAGTACCCTTATGGTGGCCCCAATGGGATGGGTGTCCCCCAGTGGGATGGGTGGCTCCATGGTCCCAGTACCTTTATGGTGGCCCCAATGGGATGGGTGGCTCCATGGTGAAAGCACCCTGATGGTGTCCCCAATGGGATGGGTGACCCCAGTGGGATGGGTGGCTCCATGGTCCCAGTACCCTTATGGTCGCCCTAATGGGATGGGTGACCCCATGGTGCCAGCACCCTGATGGTGACCCCAATGGGATGGGTGACCCCAATGGGATGGGTGACCCCAGTGGGATGGGTGTCCCCAATGAGATGGGTGTCCCCAATGGGATGGATGGCCCCAATGGGATGGGTGTCCCCAGTGGGATGGGTGGCTCCATGGTCCCAGTACCTTTATGGTGGCCCCAATGTGATGGGTGGCCCCAGTGGGATGGGTGGCTCCATGGTCCCAAGTACCTTTATGGTCGCCCTAATGGGATGGGTGACCCCATGGTGCCAGCACCCTGATGGTGACCCCAATGGGATGGGTGACCCCAATGGGATGGGTGACCCCAGTGGGATGGGTGTCCCTAATGGGATGGATGGCCCCAATGGGATGGGTGACCCAATGGTGCCATCACCCCACTGGTGTCCCCAGCACCCTTATGGTGGCCCCAGTGGGATGGGTGGCCCCAATGGGATGGGTGACCCCAATGGGATGGGTGTCCCCAGTGGGATGGGTGGCTCCATGGTCCCAGTACCTTTATGGTGGCCCCAATGGGATGGGTGACCCCATGGTGCCAGCACCCCGCTGGTGTCCCCAGCACCCCACTGGTGCCCCCATCACCCCGCTGCTGCCCCCAGCCCCCCCGGCGTCCCCCGTGCTGCCTCCGCCCTGACCGCCCCCAACCCCGCAGGGGACAAACTCCCCGAGGAGCCGGACCCGGTGCGGCTGCTGCCGCTGGTGGTGGTGGGGGGCCTGATCCTGCTGGCCATCGCCGTACTGGGGGTACTGGTGGCGCGGCGCAAGCGGGAGCACAGCACCCTCTGGTTCCCCGAGGGCTTCAGCCTGGCCAAGGGCAGCAACAAGGACCGGAGGGAGCCCGTGGGGCAGGACGCCCTGGGCATGAAGTGAGGACTGGGGGGCACTGGGGGGCACTGGGGGGCACTGGGATTGGGTTGTGGGGGAGCTGGGGGGCACTGGGATTGGGTTGTGGGGGAGCTGGGAGGCACTGGGATCGGGAATGGGGAGGTACTGGGGCAACTGGGGGCACTGGGATGGGGGGATGGGGGAGCTGGGGGGATACTGGGGTAAGTGGGGGGCACTGGGGATGGTGGGTAGGGGAGCTGGGGGGCACTGGGATTGGGGTGGGGGAGCTGGGGGGCACTGGAATTGGTGGCTAGGGGAGCTGGGGGGGCACTGAGATTCAGGGGTAGGGGAGCTGGGGCAACTGGGGGGCACTGGGGATGGGGGAGCTGGGAGGGCACTGGGGCAACTGGGGGGCACTGGAATGGGGGGATAGATGGGAGAGCTGGGGGGATACTGGGGCAACTGGGGGCACTGGGATTGGGGTGGGGGGAGCTGGGTGGCACTGGGGCAACTGGGGGCACGGGGATGGGGGGATGGGGGAGCTGGGGGGATACTGGGGCAACTGGGGGGCACTGGGGATGGTGGGTAGGGGAGCTGGGGGGCACTGGGGCAACTGGGGGGCACTGGGGATGGTGGGGATGTGGGAACCAGGGGGGGTACTGGTGCAGCTGAGGGTGCCCCCACCCAGAGTGGCTGACACCTGCCCTCCCCCCCCCCCCCCCCCAGGACGATGGGGAAGGGCGAGAGCCTGGTGGGGGAGCCCTCGGAGGAGTGGTCGGAGGGCGCCTGCCCCGAGGCCAAGCGGCTCAAGGTACTGGGGGGGGGGCACCAGGGGGGGACACTGGGAGGGGGCACAGGGTCCCAGTATCTTCCCCCTCCCCCCCCCCCAGCAGAGAGTCCCCTTAAGCCCAGCTTTGGTCTGGGTGCCCCCATGGGTGGGGGTCCCAGCACCCCTGATTTTGGGTGCCCCCATGGGTGGGGGTCCCAGAACCCCCCAGGTCTTTGTGCTCCCATGGGTGGGGTCCCAGCACCCCCATGTCTGGGTGCCCTCATGGGTGGGGGTCCCAGCACCCTCACTTCTGGACACCCATACAGACGGGGGGGGGGGGGTCCCAACACCCTCATAGGTGGGTGGGGGTCCCGGCACCCCTCATTGAACACCCCCATGGGTGCACGGGGGGGTCCCAGCACCCTCACCCCAGGCGTCTTCACGGGTGTGGGGGGGGTCCTGGGACCCCCGTACCCCAGCACCCTTTTGTGTGGGGGGGTCCCTCACCCCCCCCCCCCCTAAAATGTGACGGTGGGGGCCCGGCAGGTGGAGGAGGGGGGCGCAGAGCCCCAGGACCCCGTGGACTGCCGCCAGTGGACCCAGCATCACCTGGTGGCGGCCGACATCCGCATGCCCCCCACCATGGCGCTGACCCCCCCCCAGGGGGAGTTCGACTCCGACTGCGTGGACGTCAACGTCCGAGGGCCAGGTGGGGTTAAGGGGGGGGGCTGGGGGACCCCCGTGGGGTTGGGGGCGTTGTAGGGTCAGGTGGGATGGATGTGGGGCATGGGGGACCCCTATGGGTATGGGGGGGGCGTTGCGGGGTCAGGTAGGATGGGTGTGGGGCTTGGGGGACCCCAATGGGGATGGGGGGGCATTGTAGGGTCAGATGGAATGGACATAGGCCATGGGGGACCACCATAAGTATGGGGGGGGCGTTGTAGGGTCAGGTAGGATGGATGTGGGGCATGGGGGACCCCTATGGGTATGGGGGGGGCGTTGTGGGGTCAGGTAGGATGGATGTGGGGCTTGGGGGACCCCAATGGGGATGGGGGGGTGTTGTAGGGTCAGGTAGGATGGATGTGGGGCTTGGGGGACCACCATAGGCATGGGGGGGCATTGTAGGGTCAGGTAGAATGGATGTGGGGCATGGGGGACCCCAATGGGGATGGGGGCGTTGTGGGGTCAGGTAGAATGGACGTGGAGCAGGGGGGACCCCAATGGGGATGGGGGCGTTGTGGGGTCGGGTAGGATGGATGTGGGGCTTGGGGGACCCCAATGGGGATGGGGGGCATTGTAGGGTCAGGTGGGATGGACATGGGACATGGGGGACCCCTATGGGTATGGGGGGGCGTTGTAGGGTCAAGTAGGATGGATGTGGGGTTTGGGGGACCACCATAAGTATGGGGGGGCGTTGTAGGGTCAGGTAGGATGCCCTGTGGGACCACCATGGGCATGGGGCCACCACGGCCCTTGTAGGGCCACCGTGGGGCCATCATGGGTATGGGAGACACCATGGGGCCAAGAGTAGGATGGGACGGGACGAGGAGGCTACCACGGCTTTTGGGGCCAGCTGGGACCTGGTAGGGACTGATTTAGGGTCTGGTGGCCACCGCGGGCGTGACGGGGGTCCCCAAGGGGCACCGGGAGACCCCCCCTCCGTGTCCCCCGCAGATGGCTTCACGCCGCTGATGCTGGCCTCCTTCTGCGGGGGCGGCGTGGAGGCCGAGGTGGCCGAGGATGAGGAGGGTGAGGACGCCTCGGCCGGCATCATCGGCGACCTCATCTGCCAGGGCGCCAGCCTGGGCGCCCAGACGGATCGCACGGGCGAGACCCGCCCTGCACCTCGCCGCCCGCTACGCCCGTGCCGACGCCGCCAAGCGCCTCCTGGACGCCGGCGCCGACACCAACGCCCAGGACAACACCGGGCGCACGCCGCTGCACGCCGCCGTCACCGCCGACGCGCAGGGCGTCTTCCAGGTGGGGGCGCCCGGCGTGGTCGTGGGGCCGCCCGGTGTGGTTACGGGGCACCCAGCATCATCATGAGGCACCCAACGTGGTTATGGGGCACCTGGCAAGGTCATTTGGCACCCAAATGATTGTGGGGCACTCAACATGGTTACGGGGCATCCAGCATGGTCATGGGGCACCCAGCGTGGTTGTGGGGCACCCAGCTTGGTTATGGGGCACCCAGCATCACCATGGGGCACCCAGCTTGATCATGGAGCACCCAACATAGTTATGGGGCTCCCAGCATGGTTATGGGGCACCCAGCAAGGTCCTGGGGCACCCAGTATCATCATGGGGCACCTAACGTGGTTACGGGGCACCCAGCTTGATCATGGGGCACCCAGCATCATCATGGGGCACCCAACATGGTTATGGGGCACCTGGCAAGGTCATTTGGCACCCAGATGATTTTGGGGCACCCGACATGGTTATGGGGCACCCAACATGGTTATGGGACAACCAGCATGATCATTGGGGCACCCAACATGGTTATGGGGCACCTGACATGGTTAAGGGGCACCCAGCAAGGTCAGTGGTTGTAGGGCATTGCCTGCTGTCATAGGGTCGGGGGCGCCACCACGGGTCATGGGGTGCTTCCATGGGTCATGGGGTGCCACTGTTGGTCATGGGGCGCCACTATTGGTCATGGGGGCGCCACTATTGGTCATGGGGGCGCCACTGTTGGTCATGGGGTGCCACCGTCGGTCATGGGGTGCCTCCATGGGTCATGGGGTGCCTCCATGGGTCATGGGGTGCCTCCATTGGTCATGGGGTGCTTCCATTGGTCATGGGGGCACCACTATTGGTCATGGGGCATCACCATGGGTCATGGGATGCCACCATGGGTCATGGGATGCCACCATGGGTCATGGGGTGCTACCATTGGTCATGGGGTGTCACTATTGGTCATGGGGTGCCACCATCAGTCATGGGGTGCTTCCATGGGTCATGGGATGTCACCATGGGTCATGGGGTGCTACCGTTGGTCATGGGGTGCCACTGTTGGTCATGGGGCGTCACCCTTGGTCATGGGGTGCCACCATGGGTCATGGAGCACCCACCAAGACCACCAGGACTTGGGTGCTGCCCCGATGAATCCCCACATGCCCCAGAGCCCCACCGCACTCCCCAACTCCAACACCCCCACTGTGGGGCACCCCCTTACCCCTAACTCCACCGCACCCCCAATTCCACCCCCCCTCACCCCACTGCCCCCCCCCCCCCCAACCCCCCAGATCCTGATCCGGAACCGCTCGACCGACCTGGACGCCCGCATGGCCGACGGCTCCACCGCGCTCATCCTGGCCGCGCGCCTGGCGGGTGGAGGGCATGGTGGAGGAGCTCATCGCCTGCCATGCCGACGTCAACGCCGTCGATGAGACCGGTAGGGTTTTTTTTTTTTTTTGGGGGGGGGTGGGGGCGCTCCAGGGGTCAGGGGGGCATCTGGAGAGGGGTTGGGGGGGTGCTGGGAGGTGTTCTGGGGGTGGTCTGGGGGGTGTTTTGGGGACCTGGGGGTGTTTTGGGGGTGTCTGGGGGTGTCTGGGGGTGTCCTGGGAGGTCTGGGGGTGTTTTGGGGTGTCCTGGGGGCGTCCTGGGGGGTGTGGGTGTGTCCTGGGGGCATCCTGGGAGGGTCTGGGGGTGTCTGGGGGGGACGGGGGGGTGTCCTTATAGGACCTGGGGGGGGTCTAGGGGTGTCCTGGGGGGGGTTGGGGGTGTCCTGGGGGGGTTGGGGGTGTCCGGGGGGGGTATGGGGGTGTCCTTAGGGGACCTGGGGGGGTCTAGGGGTGTCCTGGGGGGGTTTGGGGGTGTCCGGGGGGGGGGTCTGGGGGTGTCCTTAGGGGACCTGGGTGGGTCTAGGGGTGTCCTGGGGGGGGGGTCTGGAGGTGTCCTTG
>CATOCB010000254.1:0-27739 GCA_951411735.1 Somateria mollissima | reverse complement strand
CAGCATTCATATGGCTAAATTTAGCTATAGTGCTGCTGTTGGCTGCTGATAAGCTAAAATTGCATCCTTTTGATTTGTCTGCCATTTAAAAAATATTTTAGAGGATTATTAAGTTCTGAATCAGAATTATCACTGTCTCCATACCGGATTTAGGTCTTGTGGCCGAAGTGTGATTTCATACTTGACTATCTTTGTTTTCAAAGACAATATGCTTCATAAATTTAACTCCTATAGTAGCTTTAAAGGCAGTTAAAAAATGCATTCAGTTTTTTATGACAGTTAAAAACTCTTCCACATATTCTGTCAGAATAGTGGGAAAATAAGATAGACTATAATTAAATGTCTGGTATTTCCAACCTTATGGAGAACAGAGATGATAATTTCTGTAGTATTCTTCCGGCTGGCTGCTTATCTTATCTGTATAAATCAATAATGCCTTTGATAGAGATGTGCAAAGAGTTTTATTGGGTAGAACATTTCTGGAGTGTGAAACCTGTTTGTCACATCTCAAACAATGTGTCAATGCTGGACTCATTTTCTGTTCTTACTGTCTCACTTCTGTCCCTTCAAGACATTTTTAGGAGTGTAACCTCTACATCACTTTTCCATTATTATTCCTAAAAGGAGTTAGCAGCAGATGTTTCAGAGGTCAGCTTGTGTGAGCAAGGCTTTGCTCTTGTGACCCATTTGCTGCCTCTCTGAAACAGACTGATAGCAGAAAACTCCACAGGGACAAGTGATGGACCTGTGAAATCCTTAAGATGACCGGGCAGATATCATAATATCATAGAATTATAGAATGGCTTGGGTTGGAAGGGACCTCAAGGTTTCTCATCTAACCAGGTCTTGAAATACTAAATATAAATATTATATAAATATTGCAGTCCACTATGGGAGCCCTAGGATGCTGCACTGTTGGCCATGACTTTTGTTTATCTCAGTCAAGAACAGGTCTAGTCTGAGAGGCTTTGAAAAACCTAGGAAGCACTTCAAATGCTTGCTTCCTTGCCACATAGTAGGCAAAAGATGGATGGCAAAATAAAGAGGCCAGAGTGATCACTAACAATGCACTCATATAAATTTTCATTTCCTCTTCAGCCTTGACCTAAATAAGAACTTGGTGATATTTTAATGTAAAAAAAGATGAAGTGATTGTGTACTTCTTTCCAAACATAAAGGAGAACAGCAAGAGTCACCCTGTTTGCGTGATACACTTCCAGGCTATGTTCTTACAGCCAGACTGGATTTACTCAAAGCAGAACTATGATACCCTTAAAATAGGCATAGTAGAATCTACGTTAGCTTTCCTCTTGGGTAAAAGAATGCATTATGTTTATGTTTATGTGTAAGTTATTTCTAAAAGCATCTGTGTTTGTACGCAGCCTCATTTTGCAAAATGTCCCTCTTATCTTTATCTCATGGCTATGTAAAATTAAGTGAAACCCAAGACCGGTAAGGTTGGGACATGGTTGTAAAATGTCTTTTCAGTTTCAGAACATCTCAAGGGCTTCTTGACATAGTTGGATGATCTTATCATTCAGGACCCTATTCTCAACACAGTTTTGAAAGATCATCCTGTCTACCTACCCAAATGTTTTAAAGTGAAGTAACATCTTTATTAATTACTTGTTCTTCCATTTATTTATCTTTTTCTTTCATAAAACATCTGTCATCCTAAAGCTTTCTCCTCCAGAGTTCTGAAAATGTCTAAATAAGACGATGATTTATTTAATATGTTTATATTACTAGTGGTCATTTATTATAAAGAGGTAGAAGATTAAATTACCACTGATAAAAGTTCTAGAGTGAACTAGAAGAAATAAATTAATTCAAGTGAGTAAGAAAATTGAGATTTAACATTTTTGTCTCCCTGGAAAATAAAATAGATAAACTGTCATAGCTAACAAGGAGTTTCTCAAGTTATTCAAAATGATAAAATTGTCAGGAGAAAAAACACCTGACAGTACTCTATTACAGCATCCTATCTTGAACCTAGGGACTTTCTCTCTTGTATTGCAGCAACATGTAAAGGAAAATGAATAATCTTTTGTGCATCAGCTTCTATAAATAGAACCACACTGATGCTGCCCCATCATGGATATAAGTCATACATGCTGACATCTGCCTGTAAATCTGGTCAAAGAGCTTCCTTTACATAAAATGAGCAAATAAAACAACAAAGACAAAACAAAACAACACAAAACCAAAAACATTCAATGCTCACAGGAGAGAATTTAGCTGAGTTTAAATAAAAAGTCACTTTCTAGAAAACTATTTTTTATATATTTTATTTTTAAATAATCTCCTATTCAGACCTTTGTCTCAACCCTGAGTCTATATCTTTTCAGATAAAAAAATATTTTTAATTAGGCACTGCTAGACTTCGTAGTTTGAATAGTAGCTGGGATAAAATTAAAAATTAAAGGTTATGAAAATGTGTGCAGTTTAGGGCTGAAACAGAATTTGACAGAATCGGAGGACTTTCCTCCTAATGAGAAGGCTTATGCCATAAATTCTTTAGTACAGGCTTTACTGGAGATCTTGTTGCTAATATCTGGCACTGGATCCTATTGGAGATAGACTGTGTGTGTGTTATTGTTAGTGAGTTCTTCTCTAAGGCAAAGTAAAAGTAGCAAAACCATATGATTTTAGTCCTAATTTATGGAACTTTGATATGGTCAGTAAGGAAAATGCAGGTGTCTTGAACAGTTTGCTTATCTTTGAGGTCTCTCATTGGAAAGTTAATGGAGAAGATGGTAATGAGCAGTAAATACTATCTCGATACTGGAACAGAATGACCTTTATTCGTTGCCCATGCTTGCTTCATGTTACAGCAGATTTTTCAAATATATGTGGCCTTTCCAAGGAGAAATATTATTATTATTATTAACATTTTGAATACCTGCTGTTTGCTGCTGCTCCTTTTTTCTCCAACCTATCTCTGTCTGTCCTTATGCAACTGACTAGAGAAGGGCTGTGAATATTTTACAGCCATAACTTTTTAGAAGACATAATAAGGCTGCACATGTTTTCTAGCTGAAATTTCTCTCAAGGTATCTATCCCTTTAAGTTGTTTTGACCATCTGTCTTATTTTTGTCACTCTGGAAATTAGGAACCATGTATCTCAGTATGCAGGTAACTTCTTGCAAACGGTTGACAACTAGGAGGCCTTTTCCCCTTTTATGGTATAACACAAAGGACTGTAATTATTTGAGGTGAAGGACATTTGCTTTGTTTTAAAAAGGGATTCAAGCCTTGGTCTAGCAATATATACACTACAACAGTATATATCAGACAGGACTGTAACTACATGCTGAAGGGTCAGTAGCACGTTGGTATGTACTATCACGATAAAAATGGCATTTTTATTTTTATATATATATATATATATATATTTTTTTTTTCTGGAAATTTATGAGATTGGTATATCTAGGTGAAAAATGGGATCTGTTGGGTTCTCTTTAACTTTGATAGCAGATTTGAAAAACTGAATTTACTGAATGGGCAACCTTTGTAAATTAGGCCTATAATTCTGTACGAAGTTTTAAGGTTTATTGCTCTCTGGTGAAACACCTCAGATTGAATGTTTTCCTGCTGGACAAGAAAAGCTCCTGTTCCTTCCTTCACCTGGGACTTTACCTTGCTTGTTCTTTCATTCTCTTTGATTCCTCTGTTCACATTCTTTAGTATTTGTGATTCAGGTGATTACAAACTGAAGAAGTTTCTCCTGTGGTAGTGCTATTCTGTCACTGTATCAGGTGCAGATGGCAGAACTCTTGTTATCTTAGTTGATTATTAAACAGGTGGCATATGGAAAGAATCGCTGCCTCTCACTTCTTAGTTTGGGGAAATTGCTGTTTGAGGAAACAACTTTAAAAGTTCCTGAAAATAAGAGTTAGTGATATATTAGAGGGCTGTCTAATCTTCTCACGAGTTCTCACCTCCTCAGAAACTGGAAGCAGGCAGTGATTGGTACCACATGGTACTTATTGCTGCTATGTCACATATGAAAGGAGGTTGTCTGCAGAATTCAAGAACTTCCAATATTCTTCAGAGTATTTGGATCAGATGTGCAGAAATAGTCCAGAAAATATGAGAAAGTTGGAGAGGAGACAGAAGACAGAACATGTGTATTTTGTCATGTTATATATTTTCTAAAATGTGTTCTTCAATATCACAATTAAGAAGTGTTTTTTTTTTTGTTTGTTTGTTTGTTTTTTGTTTTGTTTTGTTTTGTTTTGTTTTTCTCATTGGTTTCTCATTGGTTTCTCATTGGTTTCATAACCAAACTGACTAAAGGAAAGGACAACTCTGTTTTCTGATTTGGAATGCTGAGGGTACAAAACTTGAATTTCAAAGACATGGAAAACTAAACATAAATCTATTGTATGATTAAGATATGCTTGGCTTTGACAGACCTGTTAAAACTGTCAGTGGTTAAACCTAAGAACTCTTGTGATGAATGTCATTACAAGCTGAAAGTATTGATATTGTCTTTATTCATTTTCTTCAATGCTGGCTATGCACATCCACTCACTTTCCTCAAACATAAAATATTATCATCATTAGGGTAATTCCTTAACTATCTTCATGCATACATTAAGGTAAGCTCCATGTATACTGTCCATCTCTGATGTCAACTTGGATCGCTTGTATGTTAAACTTTCTAATACCTTCATGCTTTTTGCCACGTCTCTCACATTTGCAATTGTATCCTGCAATACTCAGAAATACCTCACTGCTTTTTAATTGTTTGTGAAGAATTTCCAGTGGGAATCATGATAGCCACCAACCTCCCAGAGCACTGATGACATGGCCTATCATGCTGAGCATTATCTCACATCTATCACAATTTTGATGTTGGACAAATAGGCTGTAAACTCTTTGGAGTGGAGAATAATCTCTTTCATCTGTGGGTTTTACATGAGTTAGTATTGTAGGGTGCTGGTCTTACAGTACAAGAACACACTGCTTTCATAGCAGTAGCAGATTGCAAAGTTTGTTCCTAATGTTATTCTTTCTCATGGTATTCATTACTAAAACAAATATCAAACACATCTTTGCATATTATTGTATACAACAGCAACTGGTATTACTTGAATACTTGAAAAATTGTTCAACAGAATATGCAGAGAGTACTGCTAGAAAGAAGCCCTGTTGTATGACATAAATAGGAACCAAAACATAAACTGGAGAATGATCAGCTGAAACTTGCAGAATTGAAATAGACATATTTAGTAAAATTAAAATCTGATCAAATCCACAGTTGCCAATCTTATGGTATGTAGGTCAGAGTTTCATTAAGAGCATCATGTCCCAACAAAAGTTAAAGTTTTCTAACACAAAAGACTTCAAATTAGTTGTACACTTGTCTCTATAGCTTTTGAAAAGTTCGTCTATGAAAAAAGCTGCTCGTCTTTTCATGGAATGATGTTTATTGCTATCTCAGCTAGCATAAATATGTCCAACTATAAACCAATATAGACAGTTCAATGCAATAAGAATGACCACCAAACCACATGCTATCTTTTAATCTTCCTCTGCAATTAACAGTGCTTGAAACCGAAGTATTAAAAAAACAAACAAACAAACAAGCAAACAAACAAACAAAAAAAAAAAAAAAACAGGTTTTAATTTCTGTTCATACCTCTTCTCCCAAGCAACCAGCAATAGGACAAGAGGAAATGGCCTCAAGTTGTGCCAGAGAAGGTTTAAGTTGGTTATTAGGAAAAAACGCTTCAATGAAGTGGTTGTGAAGCATTGGAACAGGCTGCCCAAGGAAGTGGTGGAGTCACCATCCCTGGAGGTCTTCAAGAAATGTTCAGATGTAGTTCTTAGGGAGATTGTTTGGTGGTAGACTTGGCAATGCAACGTTAGCATTGACTTGATCTTGGAGGCCTTTTTCAACGTAAGTGATTCTGTGATTCTTTCTTTGCTGCTAAAGGCCAAAGTCCGTGTATATGTGTATTGTGTTTATGTGGCAAGGTTTTGGTAACAGGGTGCTGCAGTGGTGGCCTCCATGAGAAGAGCCCAGCAGCTGTCCCATGTTAGATAAGGGCCAGTTTCATCTGGCTCCAAAGGGACTTGATACTGGTCAGAACCAAGCCAATAAGCGATGTTGTTTGCACCTCTGTGATAGCAGATTTAAGAAAGAGAAAAAACTGCTGTGTAACAGCAGATGGGAGAGAGGAGTGAGAACCAGCCCTGCAGACTCCAAGGTCAGCGCAGAAGGAGGGCTGGACGTGCAACCAGGCATGGAGCAGAAATTCCCCTGCGGCCTGTGGAGAGACCTCTGGTGGAGCAGGTGGATGTGGCCTGGAGGAGGCTGCGGCCCAAGGGGAGCACCCGCAGGAGCAGGGGTCTGTGGGGAGCTGTCGCCCATGGGGGATCTGTGCTGGAGCAGTTTGCTCCTGATGGATGGACCCCGTGGTATGGACCCTTGTTGGAGTAGTTTTGAAGAGCTTCTGCCTGTGGGAAGCCCCCACAGCCTCAGTTCGGGAAGGACAACATCCCATGGGAGGGATCCCAAGTGGAACAGGGGCAGAGAGTGACTGTGAAGGAGTGGTGGAGACAAAGTGTTACAAACTGACTGTCCCCATTCCTATTCCCCTGTGCTGCCATGGGGGAGGATGTAGAATAGGAAGGATGGGGGAAAGGTGTTTTTTATTTTTATTTTTATTTTTTTTTGTTTGTTTGTTTGTTTTGTTTCCCACTGCTTTAACTTGTTAGTAATAGGTAGTCAATTACAATAGTCTCCCTGTATGTCTCCCTGTATTGACTCTGTTTTGCCTGTGATAATAACTGTTGAGTGATCTCCCTGTCCTTATCTCAACCCTTGAGCCCTTGTCATCATATTTTTTCCCCCATCTCCCTTTGAGGAGGGGGAATGAGAGAGTAGTTGTGGTGGAACTCAGCTGCCCAGCTAAGTAAAACCCCCACAATATGTTTAAGGAAGGTATGATTATGTAGTAATTTCAAACTGAGCTGTTGGTTGAATGAGCACCTGGGCATCTTGGAAGGGAAACTAATAGTGTCGTTTTCCATAATCTGGCTGTAGTCTCCTGAACCGTGGCACAAAGTGAGAAAAAAATCTCTCTTTCTTATTCTCTCAGTAGAGAAGTTGCATTCCCCTTAATTTAGTGGTGGGGGAAGGATTTCTTTGCTTTAAAATACAAGACAGTAATTTTCCATCCCTACAGAGCTATGCTGGAACGGAGATTGTCTTTAGACTTGCAGTGGGCAAAGGTGGATTTCTGATGTGCAAGAACAAAGGAGAAAGAATAGGCTGATATGTATCACCTGTACAAACGCATACTTTTACAGAGCTTCTTGCTCTTGTTCTGCTCTTGTCTGTCCCATCCCCTGTCCTTTCCCTCTCCCCTCCCCCCCTTCTGTATGCTACACTGGTTTCTACCATATTCTGTGTAATGGCCTGCTAACCTCTCAAACAAGTGTAGAGACAGATACCAATCTAACAAAACACTCCCTCACCATTTGCTAAATCAAATATGACAGTCAAGCCATATGGTCTAAATGAGACTTCTACAGCTTGAGCCCAATCCTAATCTTAAATGCAGAGGTGTCAATGTAAAGAATTACGCTATGCATTATCTGATTTAAGGAATGGCAGTTAGTCCCTTTTTAAATTTGTGAACCTGCAGCTGTAGGGAAAAGTACAGAAATATCAATTAAAAACAAAGATGACTTGTTGGTTATAAAACCAGAAAGGTAATGAATATTTCAATCAATATCAAAATGCTGTATACTGTCACATTAGCAAGCATGTTGTCTCTATCAACTTATCAGCTGTTCCAATATGTTAAATACAAAATGACTGACTTAACAGTCCTTACTCAGTGACATTGATCGGTTGGAGTCAACATGCAAAATAACATCAGAGATATCATTCTTCTTGTTCTAGGAAAAATGAATGAAATTCTTATAGATTAATTGACAGAAGCAGAATTCTGGATAGAATCCTTTATTGTTCATATTCCAGTAAGTCCAGTAAGTTTCTGAACATTTGTTCGTCCAAAACTAGGGCATTTCAAAAAATAGACTTCAAGTTAATACCTATCTTTTATTATTGTATCTCTGAGAACTAATACCAGAGGAAAGCACTGATATGCATCTTGTTTGGAAAGCTGAAGAACAGACACTGAATGTCTTCTAAAACAAATCTTGATCAATACAGTTGTTTTCAGAAATTTTGTGTTTGGGTGTGCTCTAAGTTGATAGTATATATACCACTGTTTCATAAAAGGTAAACAAACAAAACAAAACAAAACAAAATGTTTCCTGTGTTTTAGTCTTGCAGCTGGTCTTTTGGTAGTACCTTCATACTAGTGTTCGCATCTATGCGAGCAGCAAACTTTGTGTTGGAAAAGATCTCCCAGTGAATCCACTTCCCTGATGGAATGGATATCAGATATTTAAATGCAAAGTCCCTTAGGTTAATATAATTTTGATATAAAACATCAGCATATCAAATCACACTCATCTATGAAAAGTATTTTCTTCCGTGCAAGTCTTTTTCCTCTATTATAACTAGAGGATAAAACAGTTGTTGTTGTAGCAAGGAGAAAGAAAAAGTATAGATTGTATTGAAAGCTAAACTATTAAAGTAGGAAACTCTAAAGTAATAAAACTAATTACATAAAAGTAACTTGAGAAGGTTCTTTGTTTACTGTCTCTTAATTTATATACTAAACATATTGAGATCCATTGTAAAAAAAGATTTTCCCATTGCCAAGCATTATCTGAGTCGAGCTGCATTTTTTTCTGCAAGGATCAATATTTGCAATAAAGATACTGGAGATAACATGCATATACTTCATGGTGTTTCTGCCAGTTAATTAGTAAATATTTGTAATATTCCTCATATGTATTAAGATCAAACAGAATTCAGGTGTGATCATTTAAAAAAATCTCCAATATTTTATTTCTTTCTTCCACGACCCTACTTGGGGGAAAAAAAAAAAAAGTGTCTAAGATCACGTGCATCACAATTTAACACAAACATACAAGGTATGCTTAATTTAGAACTGTCTCAAGTCATCTCCCACTCACAGTCCCACTTTGGCACCTATATCAGAGCATGGCATTTTGCTACGTAGCTTACAGAGGCAATGACTATTTTTCTGAAACTGCATCTGCTAGAACAGTATTTACATTTGTTCCAACAATGATAATAAAAGGTATATTTATACACAGTTTTGCAACTAAAGTGCTTCCCCTGAAGACTTAGAGATCAAAGTTTAGCCTCTTTTGTGCTTAGTTATATAGAAATCTGCATGTAACCATCTGGTTGATGACAAGTGGATGTGTTCTCCAGTTCCTGCTTGAAGGTGAACATGCTCACAAATAGTAACTGCAATTATAATATGAGAAGATGAACAACAAAGTGTTTACTTTTGCTCATGTAGTTTTAGAGTGTTCTCAGAGAACCTTAATCCTGGGTATTTCTGTAAGAATTAGTGGTTGTCAAATGTAAAATATAAAATTCCAGATACACATAATTTCCTTCACTAGACCATTTATTTGCAATAAACAAACAAACAAACAAACAAACAACAACAAAAAAAAAAAAAAACAAAAACATGCTAGTTAAGAGCACAGGGAATAATTTCAAAAACATGCCTTGCAGAACTACACAGAATGCCCAGCTACCCTAGCCAGCAAAGAAAATAAACCCCACGATGCACAGAGTCCTAGCTGAGTTTGGTCAGGAAAATTAAGGCCTTCTTCTGGTCCCTGAAGACTCTGGTCCCTAAAACATGCAACCAAGCATTAGTTTAATGGTAAAATATATTGCTCTGAAAGAATGTAATCTGCACATGCCATGGTACCAGAAAATTTAAGCTAAAAGCACACTTACAAAATAATTGCTGTAGGGCTCTAGGGGCAGCTGTTCGACCACAGAAGAAATCCCAGGTAGACTGAAGGTACAAGAGCTGTCCCTACTCCTTTACTAATTAACACAGAAGAGAAAACAATTGTTTCTGCTTAAGGTACTTTATCCTCCATCAGTACAGCATAAACTGAAATGTGGCATAATTAAATATTTGAGGAATCTCTCTCTTTATAAAGTCAGTGGACTCTTTATAACTATTTACTAGTTAAGTATGACTAGTGTAAGACTTACACTGGGCTGGAACTAACCCCTGTTTTTTTAGCAAAGCAAACTCTATATTTAAAGTATTAAATTATGGAGAAAGATGTTCTATAATTCTTTCTTTTAGCACTGAAACTTGAAAATAATTCCAATATGTAACAATACAATAGATGAGTTTTAATGCATTTTAGTTTAATATTTATGCAGCTTGAAGATGATTTTATTTTTTATGTATAGGCCTTTTTAGTGTGGTTACCCATTGCTCTCAATTGTGCATATTTTACTATCATTTATAATAGCTACTGGCTGTCTATTCTGGAAAAGAATAATAATGAGTACTTCTAGATGCTTGGAATAAATTTATATAAATAATCTGTGAAAGTAAGAGGATATGAGTATAGCCAGAGGCAAAAAGAAAAAAAAAAAAAGTGAAGAAGGCTGGGAAAAGTTTACTTGTTTCTTCAGACCATGTGTCACATGCAGTATTTAATGACAGAAGTGATAAAAAATATTTAGTACTGCATGGTCTATGGAATGAATTCAGGGTTTCCATGGAAGGCAGATGAATATTAAGTAAAACAGACATGGCTGTTATTTAAAAAAGGAACAAGTTTCTGATAAATGTGCAGTATGTTCTGTGGGAGTGCATTGGTGTCACATTTCTTGCATCCAACCTCCCTTCCCAAGCTTACATCTGTCTTGCAAGATATACAGAATTGTGGAAGTAGGTGAATAATTCCACTTACTTGACACATCTGGCCTCTTAAGTACTTTAACTTTCCAGCATCCCATTCTGATTCCAATGAATATATCTGTTAAAATTTAAAAAGTTTTTTTTCCATACCCATATCAAAATAATGTTGTAAATTTGCAGAGAAGGCTGTTTGCTACAAATGTTAGCATGTAATGCTAGAAATTCAAGCATGTGTTATGTTGTTTCCCTTTTGTGATAAGAATTGAAGTAAGAGATATCAGTAAATTTTATTGTCAATGACTACCTTATTTTTAGAAATAAATAAAATAAACAGAATTTAGAAATGTTAAATTTGTATAACATCCTCTTTAATAAATATGTCTAAGTGGTAAAATCAGTGGAAGAGATTGTATTTATACTATCTCTTTATAATTATGTTCTTTTCCCTTACTGAAAAAACTCTAGTCATTCTTGAATTTGTCTTTTCACTCTTTGAGATGTTTGCTATATTCTACTTTATACAAGATGCAAGTCCTCATGATGGAGAGTCAGTTTTCCTCTCAATTTAAAGTGTCTGTCATGTGTATCTTCTATATTCATCATAGGAACCCTGATATCCAATTCTTGGTGTGACTTTTTAAAGAAGGTAATTTACATAATCATGTCTTCAGATTAGAAACTTTTTCAGAAATAAACCATTTCCTGGGGCTGCCTTTCAGAAGGGAACAGTGGGTTTTGCTGAGAAGCTGAGACCAGAAGGCAACACAAAACAGAGATGGAGGAATGTGAGAACAGAGGGCAGAAGTTGGTACCAAGGGAAAACAGCTGCTAGATGAGGCTTCAAGGGAAACTTGAAAAGACTGACAGATGTGCTACACATGTCAGAATTCAGAAAGCCCTCAGTGGACTGTAATGTGCAGTGCTCACCTATTTGACAAGGTCTGACTGCCACTCTGAATGTTTTTTTAAATCTTTTTGATAAGATGCAGGACACCTTTTTGCACATCCTTCCTCTTCTTTTCCACATTTGAACATGTCACAGCCTCAGTCTATGGTTTCTGTTGAGAATAAAAGTAAAAGCTCACAAATGCAGAGCTACATGTTCCAAAATACACTATTTAATGTGTTTGTTCATTTGTCTGCTTCTTTCTGGCTACAGATAATACAAGTGACTTTTACACTTGTTGATGTAAGTATTCCAGCTTCTGTGAATATTGAATGCTCATATATATTTGTAAAATATGAGAAAAGTGACTTTGGTGGACACTTTTATTCTGGAGATGATTTCTAAGCTAGAAAATTAAAACATTGTCTTGAAGTTTTCATCAAGGTAATCCATTAATGGAAAAAAAAAAATCCATATGTAGTGTGAGAATTCAGTTATGAACTTGAATTCAGTTATAAAACTCAGTTTCCTGCTCAAAATGATTTGCTGTATGACATGTCCTGGGTCTTCCCTCCCCTCCCCTCCCCTCCCCTCCCCTCCCCTCCCCTCCCCTCCCCTCCCCTCCCCTCCCCTCCCCTCCCCTCCCCTCCCCTCCCCTCCCCTCCCCTCCCCTCCCCTCCCCTCCCCTCCCCTCCCCTCCCCTCCCCTCTCCTCTCCTCTCCTCTCCTCTCCTCTCCTCTCCTCTCCTCTCCTCTCCTCTCCTCTCCTCTCCTCTCCTCTCCTCTCCTCTCCTCTCCTCTCCTCTCCTCTCCTCTCCTCTCCTCTCCTCTCCTCTCCTCTCCTCTCCTCTCCTCTCCTCTCCTCTCCTCTCCTCTCCTCTCCTCTCCTCTCCTCTATCCCAAGCGGCATGTTTGGACAGATGTAAAAATAAATTTATTTCATAAAGAACTTTGTGTGTTGAAGTTATAAGGATATATACAGTATTTCAGAGACATAATATTCTATTTTTAATTTTGGTCTATCAATGTTTTCCAGCATAAAAGTAATTCACCACCACAGTTCAAGGACTGTCATGTATGTCGAGTAGAAATTGATGATAAGTTTCTGGTGCATAGTGGCTTCCTGCTGATATGTGTTTTTTTGTTTGTTTTTTTTTTTTTTTTTTTTAATCACACACACACACACAAGGTTTTAAGGTTCTATTTACATCTGAAAGAAATGTCTTCCCAATCTCAGATATAAAATACCATGTTTTGTGCTTTTATAAAGATGTTCTGAGCTTTTTGAGATATACTCAAGGGTGGTTTGGAGACAATCAAGCTAGAGAAGGATTGAAATTAATATATTAATATAATGTTATTATATTAATTATATTAATAAGATTATTATTTATAATATATAATTAACAATTTAGAATAAGGTTCCCACTTTTAAAGCTTTTGTAAAAAATATCCATATTTATTCTGGGGTAACAAAATTCTTAAAACACCAGCATATGTTGTGATGATTATAAGTATGTGCCTACACAATATAATTTCTCTGTACAATAGTATCTTCATCACCATAATACATCAGTGTATCTACACGTGTACCACAGCTTGAAATGAAGGTAGGTTGGATGCTAAGATGGTCAGAATGCTAACCAACAAAAGGCCATTTTATTTTAAAGAAAAGCAGTTTCTCATTCGACCAGTGTATGTGCAAGTGTGTGTGTGAGTGGGTGTTCAATTTTGTTCTGATGAGTTATCATTTTTGCTCTAATTAACTTGTCAGTCAACTAAGTACTGCTATTGAATCCAAATGCCTCTAGATAAAGAATGATCCAAGCTAAAGTTTATT
The DNA here is from genome assembly GCA_951411735.1 of Somateria mollissima. Classification (NCBI taxonomy): domain Eukaryota; kingdom Metazoa; phylum Chordata; class Aves; order Anseriformes; family Anatidae; genus Somateria; species Somateria mollissima. The sequence goes on along the minus strand of CATOCB010000254.1, from coordinate 14,205 downwards.
TTTTGCTTTCCGTCTTATCAATGGAAACTTGATGGAATTTAACCTGTAAGTTAATTGCATATGTGTGTAGTACGTAGGTTTAAGCATGTCATATGTAACTATAACTCTTCACACATTCTGCCAGCCCTGACAGTAGACTGGTCATATACTACATATGATTTTCAGTGTGAAGCTGCAGGATTTTCTGTAGTCTTTTATCTATTTTCTTTCTTTCTTTCTTTTTCTTTCTTTCTTTCTTTCTTTCTTTCTTTCTTTCTTTCTTTCTTTCTTTCTTTCTTTCTTTCTTTCTTTCTTTCTTTCTTTCTTTCTTTCTTTCTTTCTTTCTTTCTTTCTTTCTTTCTTTCTTTCTTCCTTCCTTCCTTCCTTCCTTCCTTCCTTCCTTCCTTCCTTCCTTCCTTCCTTCCTTCCTTCCTTCCTTCCTTCCTTCCTTTTTTTTTTTTTTTTTTTTTTTTTTTTTCAAAGTGGGTTTGGTACAAAGTAGTGGAATGTGCTGACTTTAGGCTGCGTTTCCAGAAGGAAGGAGGCACAGAACCAGTGAAGGGAACTTCATCTGGAGTCCTTCTGTAGTACTGCCTGCAAAGCCAGTCTTTCCAAGACAACCTCCTGCAAGGTTCAAAACTTTGGTCTGGAGATGCAAATGTCTTTGAGGAGGACGAATACTGATAATTAACTCCTGGGCCCTGGTGAGGTGGCATGGTGGCAGATGGTGACATTTGACATAGGGTCTGGGAGTTCCTCAGGGTAAGGCTTCAGATGAGTCTTAGTGCAGCGTTTGTGGATGCTCCTGTACAGTGTGAGTCCAGGCCTCATTGCTCTTGACTCAGGGCTTTCTCTAAGAGCGCTCTGAGGTCTAGAAACTGCCTCTGATTGGAGTACCAGGGGTGTCAGGGTCTCCCAGGGGTGGCAGGGCAGTGTCTGGCAGCCAAGGCCCGTCTCATCCTCCAGCCAGAAGCTGGGTGGCCTGGGAGCAGCTGGGCACAGCCCCAGACATGGGCATTGTGAACTTCCCTAAGGATGGGTATGGGCTGAGGCCATCAGCCCATTGGTGGAGGCAGGATCAGGCCTGGTCCAGGGAACCAGGGTCATACACTGCCTCAGGATGGCTGGTCAAGTTCAGATTCCTAGAAGTGAGGGTAGTGCACTCTGGACCTTGAAAATTGGTGTAACACATTAAGTGATTGTGTGTTTCCAGTATCGGACAGTGATTGACTGATTTATTTTTCTTTTATTTGCAGTCATAAGTAAAAGGGAAATATCACTCGTATACCAAACAGGATGCCAATGAGCCCCGAATCACAGACCAAAACACAAAGTGCATTTGGTTATGCAAGGAAAGGGATTTCCACATACATGGAGTCAGAGACACAATAGCAGGTAAAGGAACCTGTGTAGTACCCTGTCGCAGCTATTCCCAGGGCTATTACAAAAGCATGATCAGCCCGTGAAAGGCTCACCTACATGAAGATGAAGGAGCACACAGTTGCAATGGCAGGCAGGAGAATCACACTAGCCCAGTCAGAGTTAACAATGCCCTGCCCTGCCTCTTCCCAGGGCTGTCACAAGAAACCCTCAGCCCCATTGCCTGGGTGTGAAACCTATGAAGATCTCAGGAGGAGTGTTCAGACTGATTGGCATTTTACAATACAGGAACAGCATTTAGGGACTGTTCAAAGCTCATCATGAGTTGTTTAAGGGGAAGAACCAAAGGAGAGGAAAGGGAAGGGTCAAGGCAATTTGAGAAGGATCAAATGTAGAAAATAAAGGGGTAAGAGGTTAAAAGGGTATGGATGTGTGTAAACTGGGACTCATCAGTACACTTGCCTCCATGTCCTGAGTCTGATCACTGCAGTCTGCCCTGTCTCATTAAACTCCATTTCTATTTTTCTGTGTGGGGGAGTCTCACCAGCTGTCTGCTGGAAGGGCAAGTACAAGCCAACTACTGGAGAAACCGTGGGATCTGGGAATTGACAGAGACACCCATTTCTACATGTGATATATATGTAGCACGTGTGTTGTTAATGTTGCTTTCTGTAAATCTGCCTTTTTCTTTGAATCAGAAAAACTAATTCGTGTGTTACATTTTATGTTTATAGCAGATAAAACTGCCATATAGTTCTTTCACTAAATACCATTTTCTTTGAGATGTAGAAACCTAAATACTTTAAGGCTTCTGTCATCAAGTAGTTTCTCCATTTTCTCCGTTCATTCTAGTAATCTTTCTCTGCATGTTCTCAGATTTCAGTTTATCTTTTCTATTAGCCATCCCAGCTATACTGGTTCCAACAGAGGCCTCACCAGTGCTGAGTCAAGAGACACTGAGGTTTGAATTGTCCTTTTTATAGCTTCACCTATGTGATGATGCCCAGTATGGTATTCTCTTCTACAAAACAATATATAATTCCTAATAATCAATTTGCTATTATATTCACAGAGAGAATAGGTGGTAAAACATTCTTTCTCCCACAAAATGAAAACAGTTGAAATTATTGCAGATTATAATACATTTTTTTTAACTTATTATGTTAGAAAAAGCAGAAAGTCAATATGAAAAGAAAATTCAAATGTTCAAATGTTCTATTAAAATTCTTAACGTTTTCACTATCCAAATAGAAGTAACATCTGTTGTACAGTTTGCATTATTTTTAAATGTCACCCAAGATAGATGCAACCTTTCCTCTACTACCCAGGAAAAATAACCCAGCCTGGGATATAATTAATTAATTAATTATTTTTTTAAAGAACAAAACAAAGGTTACATCAGGACATACCTGTCTTATGTAAAATATCTTAACAGAAATTAATGTAATTTCCTTTGTTTCTGCATATGTGAAGAATATTTATCTTGTGCAGCCTGTGAGGTGTCTTAATTTGAGCTAGAAGAATATAGATTCTTTTTGGGTGTTGGGTCCCAAGGACCACGATCCAGTTACTGGACATGAATTTTTTTGGGGGATGTATACTTGTAGGTGGTCAAGGTTCTAGTGGGACTGTTACAGGCAGAGAAATCAAAGTGAACACCCTAGGTTGTTCAAACTAAATATTGCATAAATAACAGTTGTTATACAGTGCTAAAGTTTTCAATTCTTACAGTCTCCACTGAAGATTGTTGTTACATGAATTATTTGCTCACATTTTTCTGTCATCTCCAACTTATAGCATATTAACATCAGAACACAGATTTTGTTATAGCAGCATTACCATGGAGTTTTTCAGTGTTCAAAATAACCTCATACAATATTTCTATTTTCAGAGTTTTGTTGTTGTTGTTGTTTTTTAATTTGCTGGAGAAAAAGAAAAAGGGAAAGAAATTCTATATTTTAAGTGGTTCTAGTGGGCAGACAGAAAGATTTTTGAACCTCTGACTAAAGTTATTTTTAAGAAATGGAATTCTTTTGCTTAGCATATGAAGTACTTAGTGTGAATTCATATGTAGTAAGAGATGTTTCAGAGAAAAATATTGACATGCTGGCATGCTCTTATACTAACATTTTTTCCTGTGAGAAAAGGCTGTAATAACATTTCAAAACTATCTTCAGCTAAGCAAGGGTTAGTCAGTTTGTAGTGCTCAAAAGAGAAAAGGAAAAATGTTGTTCATTGAACATGTTCTTCTGCAACCCAACAGCTGGAGAAATGACTCGGAATGACAGAAGAAACCTTGATTTTACGCCTCCTATTTTCATGTATAGAAAAGACTTCAGATAGGATTAATTACCTTAATTAACTTAATTAACTGTTTCATTCAGCCAAGCACATTTCCCCAGTTCTAGCCCTCTGAGAGTGGAAGCTACCCGCACCAGAAAGCTCATGTTTTTTTTAGGAAAAAAAAAACAACACAGGATATATATATATATATATATATATATATATATATATATATATATTTTATATATTATATATATATATATATATTTTTTCCTTTTTAAGGAAGAAATAAAGAGAAGGAAATGTGAAGGAAATGTTAGATGTGAAAGGAGTGAAAGGAGTTAAAAAAACAAAGCAAAGCAAAACTAAACTAAACTAAAGGGGAGAGATCCTTGAATATGCAACTGTTCTCTCAATTTCCAGGAAGGTATGAGAAACATAGAGAGAGTACTGCTTTTTAATTGGACTTGCATACCTTTTTAAGTGCTCAGTTATTACTGTGGGAACTGGTGTAAAATCGATTCCTTCAAAGATGCCACCAATTTATGATATACTTGCTGTTCTTCCTCTTACTTACGTGTTCCAAAACCATCCTCTTGCAATAGCTGAAGTGCAGAATGGAATATATAATGAGAAAGTTTGATTACTTCTGTTTTTTATTGACCTATGGCTACTCCAGTTTTAATGTGTTCTTGTTTATATGTCTTGCTTTTAGCATTGTATGCTAAGCTGGAGTTAGTACATCATCACTTCTTGATCACAGTTCAATTGCAAAAAGAAAATTATGTACATTTTAAATTATGCAAAGACGTTGCATCTCTCTCTTGCCTGCTTAAACTGTACATTTAGTCATGCACTTTAACTATAATTACTGTACTGGCTTTTGTACCAAAATATCGCAAAACTATGGTTAGAATTTAATCGTGTATAAATAATCCTTTCAGCAGACACAGTGCATGAAAATAGAGTTCCATGTGATACTCTAGTACTCCTTGAAGCAGGAGTATTTCTATCACATTAGTCTTACTTGTTTGGTTTCCATAGAAACCTTTTGCAATTGAATGTAATTTCATTATTAATAGGCTCTACATGTGTTTTGTTTTGCAGTTTTGGGTCAGGTTGATAAATGCCAACCATTTCTGAGTTCTACAGCTGAAGTTTCCACATGGATTTCCTTTTTTACATCTGTTGCCTTAAAAAACAGTCTGTAGTCTTCCCAGAAGCTCCCCTAATACTGACAGAAGATGAGCTTACTTTATCAGGAGATCTAAAATACTGACTCAGCAGTCTTCATGAAGCTGGATATGTTACCTCTCCAGTCCAGAATTTGATGGACTGCCAGTGTAAAGTAGCTTCACAAACAACACACAATTTCACCTATTGTTTTATTTTTCTTTTATTTTTCTACCTGCTCTGCCTCTCTGATTCTGTCATCTGAATATGTATATGTGTGTATTCATATGTAAAAAGATTCCATTCAAGTTGCACCGAGGAGTAAAAATGGCAAGTAAAATTGTAAGTGTTTGGTTTCAATTTTCTGTGACTAATTCCAGTGATTTACTTTTAGCTTTTCTTTCAGATGGAATACTTTTTTAGGTCTTGAATTCATAAATTAAAGTTGCATTCTTGGGAATATTTGGTCCTTCAATTTGAGATAATATGATTTGTTAAAGGAAAATGTCATTTCTCAGTCAGAAGATAGCTTTAGTTCCTTAGAGTATGTGACCTTTATTACATCAACTAGGTATGCTCTATTACTTGACATTGTCTATAAGTGGGTGAAAGGGGCAGGCTAAACCCTGAAGCAGTCTGTCACCCAGGACCACAAAGATGAATTAGTAGGAATCAGAACACTTGTAGCTTGGTGAAACATGCCTCCTGCATAAAAAGCTAGCTAGGCTAATGTTGATTTCAAACTTCAGTAGCATTTGCTCATGTGGTGCCACTTAGCCTTCTGCAGCAATAGCAGAGGAAGTGGCTCTGCCTGATACTGGACACATCAGCAGCAAAGCACAGATGGGATAGATTATGTTAGGTGTATAAGATCCATTTGCAATGCAAGTCAAGGCTTTGTGTGCTGTGAGGTTTCTTCAGGCTGGCATCTCAGTGCAAACTGTGTCCATGTAATATGTCCAAGAGGGGAGTCTAAGTTTGAACCCAGACTCAAAAGGCAATGTAAACAATGCATGTGCCTTGGACAAAGGACAACACATTTTAATTATTCTTCCATTCTTCCTACAGGCATGATGTTTTTTTCCATGTTATATCACTGAAAAAACAATACACAAAACATCGCTAAACTCTGGTAGTGTGCAAGGCAGACAAAATCAGTCTGTCCATTCTTACAGCCCAAAGGTCAACATTCTATGTAACTTATGATAGCTGTTGATTCAGAAAGTATTTATTTTTGTATCTATTTATACCCTCCTTATGCCTATGATGTTCCAAGGAATAGTTTGAGAGTATACAAAGATGTCATCTCCTGGATGACCTCCAACCTGTTAGAAATACTGTACAGATCTTCATAAGATTTAGCAAATGGGTTTAGATAAGCATTCAAATACCTCAGCTTACTAAACCTTTTAAGGCTTTCCCAAGAAGTTGCTTAGAATCTCTTCTGTGTTCTGTCTTCTTTATTTTATTATTTATTTTTATTTATTACTCTTTCTTTGTAATACCTTATCCTTCATGTGCTTTTTAACCTAAACTATTGGAAAAATCTCTACTCCTGCTTCTTTCCCATTCTTCCATGTGGTTTACCTGTTCCAAGTATTTGTCTGACACTACTTTTTCTCACTTTTTTTTTTTTTTTTTTTTTTTTTTTTTTTGGGTAACAGGAATATGTGACCAGTCTCTGAATTTTAACTTCCTTCTAGCCCTATATAATGTCTCCAGTTCAACAGACTAAGCATAAACGAAAGATTTGGTTCAGAAGTCTGCATGTAGTACCTGTACATAATGATTAAGAAGAATTCTAACTGAAATATAATTTATTTGACAAAATAAACAGCACTTGAAGAAAATGTTTGAAAATGAGATACCTGCATTTCCTCATCTCAGCTTGTTTATGCTCTAACTCATTGTCTCCTCAAAATCATATCATGATTGTGTGCTGTAGCCTCATTAGCCTATAGAAATTCAAAATTTCCTTGACTAAGGCTAGCGCTTTTGTTTGTTTGCTTGGTTTTAGTAACATGTAGAAATTTATCCATGCTCCTAAGATTTGAGTAAAAGTATAGCTTGGTAATTATTAAGTTTGGTTTTATGTTTGAGGGAATGTTCCTTACATATGCCGTTGTTTTACTGTTTCTACTTATTTCCATAGCAATGCTTTTTAATCTCACTCCATGTTCATGCAAGGTAATATCACATAGGTACTCTCAGGAGCTTATGACAGTGGTGGAAATTTCTCCATGACATCCTCATGTAGTAGAGATGTTTTTGGATAAGAAGTAGTGTTTGGCCATTCTAATAGGATTAGAAATTCCTTTTTTTTTTTTTTTTTTTCAATTGGAAGATTCTTTGCAGCCCCCTTATAAAGTGTATTTATGTTCTGACTTCAGATTGCACATTGGCTGCATGCAAAGTACAGGCTTTCTTTTCCAGCTAATGATCACCTTCATTCCTGATTATAAAACATGGTTCATAGCAGTTTCAACTGTCTCTTTCTAAACTGTTATAATGCAAATTATAAAATTTACAAAGAACTGAGAAAAATAAATTTATTTTTTCTTACTTTATTTTGTTCATTCCTTTCCAGGAAAAAAAAAAAAATACAGAGGAAAATAGACTCGAGTTTTAATTTTCCTTATGTTACAGTATAACTGGAATCAGATTTTTGATTATCTGTAAATAGAAATTAGAATTCTTTAGGGATCTTGCTTGAATAGAGTTCAGTGTTTTGACGTTATACTGAAATAGGGTTGAGAAAGAGTGATGAAGTACCCAGCTCCTTCAGGAAGACATGAGTCACCCATAGGCCTCTATTATACGCCATCTCTGAGCAGATGTATCTAATAACCTAAGGTATTTCATTTGGCACTAGGGATCTGTGTGTGGGCCACTTGAGTCTGACCCTCAGTGGCTTTGAAGGCAAACACAGTTTAACATACATGTATATGTTTTAGAGGTTAAGAATGTTTAAACTCCTCAAAGCTGAACATCCCAGAAAAATATGTTTTTTAAGAAGTATTAAAAATACATTTATTTTGGATTCCTTGCAAAGTCTGAGTTCTATTTTAATTGAATTGGCTTCTTTCTCCCCTTCCCGTAATGGCTCATACTTCATTAAAACACAAAGTGAATTTACGATGTATGCCTTTCTAACTTTTGAAATATATATGTGTGGTATTGTCATCCATTCAAAACAGCATCATCTACTTTCCATACTCTTATTTTAACAAAAACAATTCAAAGTTTTACAGTAGAGAAGTGAATGACATTGAAAGATGATTGTGTTTCTACTGCAAAGGCAAATATTCCCCTACCACTCATCGACCAATTCACCCACACACAGTCACAGACAGTATTAAAAGCTTCTAGCAGAGTTTTATATATTCACCCTCTTCCTTTTAATAAATGTGTTAGAGGTAGGATTTTTAGTTTTTGTTTTGAACCATGCTTGTCTGGATAAAAACACACAGGAGAAGTTTCATTTCATCTATCATCTTAAAGTTTGATGCCTAATCTGTACAATTTGTCTAGGTTTCCTCAATAGCTAAGAGCTAAAAAAAGAATCCTCAAATAGTGATTTTTCTCAAATTAAATGAGCCTCAGGTGAGACAGATTACTTTCTGGACACACCATTTATTTATTTATTTTTTCCTTCCTGTTCCACTTTACAGAAGGAGTCTATATGAACCGTTTAAACCAAGCATACAACTTTTGGCTAACTAAAAGTAGATGATGCTAATGTTAGGCAAGTGTCTTAAATTAATTTTGGTATGTAAACTAGACAGATTTTCTGCATGTGTTGAAACCATAGGATTCCTGTCTTCTTCAAATTAATCTCTTCTCTTACTACCACATTCTTATGTAAATATATTCCAAACCTAAATTTATTCCTAATCACAATGAATACAGATCTGGTCTTTTGTATGTCTCCATATCTAGCCTAAGATTGATCAGAATACGGATGTCTCTTGTTGGATCTCTACAGGTACTTGTAATGCTATGATTGGAGGGATGGACTTCTCTGTGTTGCTACAAAACAGCAGCATTAGGGTGGGATTCATGTCACATGGTCTATTCAGAAGTACAGACATTCTTATTGTATGTGTCAAGGTAACAGAAGATGACTGGACAGATTAGCTTCAGTTTAGGAACTTTGTTATCAAATTGGAAGTAGAGGTCTGGATTCTGCTGCCTATATGGAATGCCATTTAAAATGTTTTTAGATATCTGTGTATCAGATTTGTAACAGATCTTACATGGATCTTTGTGGTTTTGGATTGACAGTTACAAACATATTAGGATGTCTGAAATTCAGATAAAGGCCTATGTTAAGGCAATAAAACTGTCCGAAGAAGTTGTATGTTAATAAGTCCCCCCTTGCAAAAAATAGCAAACAATTCACACCTCAGCATTATGAATTCAGACTACTTAGGAAGCACAAAGGGAGTCAACCAATAGGGAAAAAACTGTCTGAATGATTAATTAATGATCATAGAATAGTTTGAGTTGGAAGAGGGACCCTAAAGATCATCCAATTCCAACCCCCCTACCATTGGCAGGGATACCTCCCACTAGACCAGGTTGCTCAAAGCCCCGTCCAACCTGGCCTTGAACACTTCCAGGGATTTGTGATATTAACAACTTCTCTGGGCATGATATCGACAATAACTGCTAGTCATTCTTGGCAGTATACTCAGACATTTGCAGCCTCAATTAGTCCTCCACAAAACAAAACAAAGAAACAAAAAATCAAGGATTTACCAACAGCATATGTTTTGGCCACTGGATCTTGTTTTTTTGCTGCTGAGTGTGTCTACTCAGGGTTTTTTTTCTATTCTTGCTCCCCTTTTCTTGGATTCAGGAGTAAGCACCTGGAAGTAGCTAAAAGTGATGGACTGGAAATGAGGCAGAAAGAAGACACTTCATGACTGCTCACTATCTCAGACTGCTCACTGGCATTCACGTGACCTCCTTTGAGTAGAATGTTCTCTGATCACACGTTCAAGGCTCACAGGGGCTACTATCCTACAGCAACACAGTGCAGCACTGAGATAGCACACTACAACCCCATCCATACCAGCTTCACACCTATGCTTTTAGCAGTGTCAGCCTCTGTCAGTGCCACTCTGCTTTATGAGACCAAGGCTTGTGATGAGGTGCTTTGCTGATAAGCATGCCCTTACATGAACACTATCTGTGAATACAACATACTTACAGAACATGTCACTTATGACGTGAAACTGTACTTGACAGCAATGACTAGAAAGAGTGCAGTAGCATTCCTTTTTGGAAATACTTTTCCTTTTTTCCCTACAAATTCCTTTTGGAAATACATTCAGTATAGGAGCCAAAGTAATGTGAGGCAATCAACCCCCAAACAATTGAAAGGTTACTATTATATATATACAAACAATTTATATCATACTAGATACTTTAATTGTTTTGGAATGTCAGTGATTCAGGAACATGTCTGGTTCTCTCTCCAGCATACTTTGATGAAAGATGCACTGTGTTTTCCCTTCCCTTCCCTTCCCTTCCCTTCCCTTCCCTTCCCTTCCCTTCCCTTCCCTTCCCTTCCCTTCCCTTCCCTTCCCTTCCCTTCCCTTCCCTTCCCTTCCCTTCCCTTCCCTTCCCTTCCCTTCCCTTCCCTTCCCTTCCCTTCCCTTCCCTTCCCTTCCCTTCCCTTCCCTTCCCTTCCCTTCCCTTCCCTTCCCTTCCCTTCCCTTCCCTTCCCTTCCCTTCCCTTCCTTTCCCTTCCCTTCCCTTCCCTTCCCCCACTAATATGTAGAGGTGCACAAGCATTATTATACTTAAGGGAAAAGCTTCTACACAATACAACTATAAGAGATGTCCCGTCACAGTCAGTGATAAAGTCCAGACTAGAGGTTCCTTACGACCTTTTATTCAGAAGAGAAGGAATCAATATTTAGGAAATTTGGAAAAGAATCCCAGGTTTCCTCCATTTTCATATATTTTTTTTCCTTTTTAGATTTAGCAATGAGGAGAAAATCCATATGTGATTGTTTACTTAGGCATTTAAATTAAGGATTTATAACTTTATTACACAGACAACAAATTTAGTCAGAAAGGTTTATATTCATCTAATGTTCTGGGCAAATAATGGCTTTAATAAACTACATTTGAAAGGAAGGCACAGCCTTTCTTTTCTATATCTTTTATAACAACCTGACCTGGACACTAGCTAAATGCCAGAAAACCTGAGGCAGTGATGAAATCTGGCTGCTTGCCGACATCACTGACTCAACTCACTGCAATGCTGAGTCTTATGTAGGAACCTATGGCGCAGTGACAGAATTGCTTTCAGCTTGGCAAGAACAGTATAAACAGACCTATGGGCTGAGACTACAAGTGCACAAAAGGACTGTAAACAACTTGACTTCAAGAATCCCAGCTGAATAACATATCATGTTCTACTACAGTTACAAATAAAATCTCATGAATGTAACCTTCACAAAGGATAAAAGCCACAGAGAAGGTTGCATGGTGCACATTTCTTTCTGTATCAAACATACAGAAGGGAAAAAAATCTGTTAGTTTGAGAGCAAACAAAAGAAATCTCTTTGTCATTTAAACAAAACCCAACAAAATAGCAAAAATAAATAAATAAATACAGTACTCATTAAAATATTCTCCTATGTAAATCAAAAGAATTAAAAATGCTATCTCAGTTCTTGGAATTATATCTTTGTTATCTGAACCAGGAGACAAAACAGTTCACTGCTTTTTCAAGAATTCAAGAAAACAAGGGGAGCTAATGATGTGTGTTTACTTTCTATTGATGACCATTGTGGTTTGAAAGCATAAACACAACCAGTTGTACAGTGATACACATTTTTCTTTAATAAGCTTAATAGCAAAATCATGCATCACAAACGGATAACACACGTTTAAAGCCATTTCTCAAGCTGCAAATGAAAGTGTCTACTTTTCTTAATTTTGCTTAAATGTTATGAAACATGTCTGAAAACCATCTTGCATCTCAAAAATATTGAATGAATCATCACGTATGGAAAGAATGATGAATAAAGTTCTTACCATTTAGGAAAAAGTCTTTCCTATTGTTTTCTAATATCAAAGTATAATGATAGAATGTTATTTTTTGTAAAAATTTCAGTTGAAAATATTGAAAACTATTTAACGTGACCTGCATGTTTGTTTACAGTGCCTTCCTACAGATAGAAACAGCAGCTGAGAGAAAATAAGTACTCAGTTGTGCTGGGGCAGGCAGCATCAGTGTGCATCCTTCAGAAGAGAATGTAGGTATGCCCATACATTGTATGAATATGCACATACATACATACTTTTACGTAGACATCTTTGCAAAGTTTTTGTGGATGCCTTTTCTGATGCCTTATACACCATGAGCAGTCTGTGGACAGGAGGTTGAGAATCACTATTGTATTGAATCTTATTTGAAATATGATTAACATAGATCTACAGCAAAAAACAGTGAAACTGCTTGTAAAGTGTCGACCCACTAGATAGATTCTGTAGAATTCTAAGGAAGAAGGGAATTGCTTATATAGTATGAGCTCTAGCTTGTTGGTGTTACTTTGTTCTGATGTCATTTTAATCAGATATTCATCATAGAAGGTTAATCAATTCATAAATTCTCAGAGTTTTACTTCACTATTAGAATGTAGTCTATGTCCCAATCCCAGCACAACACCATCTAATGCGTTTCTGGCAGGTGTGTGTTTGCCAAACTCCTCCTTTTCCCCTCTAGCCCCTTCAAATTCTGCGCGGGTAAAAATGCCACAACCTTCTCAGACAATCCATTCTGGTCCTTAGCTTAGAGTGAGAAAGTCCTAAAATCAAAGGTCAGAAAACAAAATCATAAATCATATCAATCATTCAGATTGAAAGGAACCTCAGGAGCTCTCTGGTCCATACTCCTGTTCAAACCAGGGTCAAATTGAGGTCAGACCCAGGTGGCTGAAGGCTTTACCTAATTGCATCATGAGAGTCTCAGAACAGACAGAAACTACACAGCTTCTCCGGGAAACTTCTTCCAAATCTTGACGGTCCTGAAAAGGAAAAATGTTCTCATTACACCCAATCTTAACCATGCTTGTTTCAGTTTATGCACACAATCTTTTGTCCTTCTGCCATGGTCCTCCATGAAGACCCTAGATCCTGGTTATTTTCTTGATAGCCTTCCCATAGGTTCTGGGGGAGCAGCTCTTTAGTCCTCCTGAAGCTGTTGCTACTCCCAGATTTAACAAGCCCAGCTCCCTCAGCCTCTCCTCACACTGCAAGTTCCCCTGTCCATGACTATCTTGGCAGCCCTCCACTATACTTGTTTCAGTTTATTCATATCTGTCTTATACTGGGAGGTCAAAAACTGCACACAGTGCTCTAGCTGTGGTCTGATGGTCTGACAAGGTTTGAGTAGAGGAAGATAATACCATCCTTTGATGTACTGGCTCTGCTCCTGTTAATGCAGCCTCTTTGATGCCAGGGCACTGTAGGATCGTGCTCAGCTTGTTGTCCGCCAGACCCCAATGTCCTTTTCTGCAGAGTTACTCCCCAGCCCTCTGTCCCCAGATGGTGTGATTCATGAGCAGTTTGCATTTTCTACTGTAGTGATCATGATAAATTAAAAAATAAGTTATGACTTGACTAGTCATAAGAAAAATCATTGTTAAAGTGAGTTTTGGAGTATTATAAATCACAGTAACATATGCAGAAAGTTTTTAACACTACAAATTCAACAGCACAAAATGATGACTCATGAGTCTTTGATGACTCATTTATAATTTCTGTAGGCTTTACTGGCAATTGTGGCTAATAACTAGAAAATTATTAATCTGCTATATAGCCAAAGGGTAAAATGTTGTATGTAAGGATAAATACATTACTGAGCAAATTGCAGAAACCATAGACAAAAGGCCAGTTGTGATTGTTCTGATATTCACTGATAAACTGTCTTTTCTAAATAAGTGTCTCTGATGGAACATACATGCAACATTTTAACAAGGCCCTTTGTACAATGATTTCTAAATTATCACACATGTTTTATGTCACATGTATTTGGAAAATGGTTATCCTTCTTTTCTCTTAACTGTCATTTGTTGCCGTTACCAATATCGAGCAGGCAGAGGAGGCTCTAAAACCTGGGGGTGGAAAGGGAATAGACGTCAATACCTTTGGCATATTTTCCTGAGTTTGGTGTCTCACTTTATCCAAGGGCAGTAGCTGAAGGTCCTTACACCTTTTAAGGCTCTGAGTATGATATCTGGGCTAAATTATTCTTTTGCAAGAGAAAGAATGTAATTCTGACTTTTTATTTCTTGGAAGACACTCAAAAACTTGGGGAGCATCTCTGAAGTGGAGGAACCACTTAGGGGCATAATACCATTCAGTTGT